>VZRR01007519.1:0-16869 GCA_013398015.1 Oreocharis arfaki
TGAGGTTTTGAAATGAGTTTTGAAGAAAAAGAATTTTGTCTGTGAGTTATTATAATGATTTTTTTAACTCTATCAGCTTTGTTCTGTGGTTTTTTTCATGTATTTCAGTTAGGCTTAAGCAGCTGAGGAAAGAGGGGGAGATGGTGGCACACTATTGACGTTTTATTTGATATTTGATTCCTCTTTCCATAGGGGACTCTTACAGAAGGAGGATTTCTGCAGTTGACATCTCTGTTCTGGTTCCACAGCTGGGAGGAGTATATTTGCATATACAGACTGCTGTTCTTGTTTAAGTTAGTGCCTCTGGAAGGCTTAATGGGAATATACTCGTCCCCTCCATGCATTCTGATGCCTACAAGTAAGAAAGAAGAAAGCTCAGCATCTTGAGAGCCTCTCCAGCTCATAAGAAACATTGAGGCAAGGCATGTGCTTTAAGCCCTGCTCTCAAAGTCTGTCATGCCTTCAGCCAGGCTGGAGGAAAACATCTAACCCACAGTCAAAGAACAGAAATACACAGACTGAGATGGTGGCATGAACAGAAACAGAGCTACGTGAAAGCACCCCGAGAAGCACTAGAGCACAGGTTGGAAGAATGGCCAGCATCAATGGCCAATGATATATGTGGCAGAAATAAAATCAGTAGCAACTAAGGAAGGTGCTGCTTGCACCAAGGCAGCAGGACAACTGCCTCCACAGCATAAGACCGGCATTCTGACAGCAAGAGACTGGCTGCACAGCTGTATCACGTGGGTTGTGCCCCTCTCATCCTGAAATTCCAATAGGAGCACAGACTGCAGCCACAAGACACACAAAATGAGGAAATAACAGAAAATGGTCAGCCACCTTGCCTGGCATTTTTGGAGGCTGTTGTAAGTGAACTCCTGAAGCAAAAGATTATGCTTCAATAACTGGGGAATCCTGAGAGGTACAAAATAATTGGCCCAAAGCAGCTACCAGCAAGGAGATTTCAGTACATAGCAAGGATTCGGCAGCTGGCACCCCTCATTCTTCATGTTATGCAGAAATGATCCATCCCATACTACCAGTGCACATGTTTATATGCGTAAAACTGAGGAAAGAATGATATGATGGGTGGAGAATAAGTTTTGTTTAAAATTAATATCACCTTCCCTTCCCATAGGGTCTTGTATTGATTTTCATTACTTTAATTTGAAAGGGTTCCAGTCCCTGTTTTTTTGAATATAGCATTGTCATATTGCGTATTCAGCAGCTTCTAGGCAAGTGTTCTAAAAATGGAGCTATAGTTGCCATAAATCTCTGGTTCAATAATCAAAAATTATTCCATGCAAAGTAGGACAGGTTGGGATGCTGAGGGCTTTCCATCTCAGACTTCCTGGTATCAAGAATGTTCCACCCTTTTATTTGTGGGGGTGAGGTCTGACAAATTAAAGGAAGGTGAAGATGCACATGCAAAGTGTTGGATTGAGGGAGCAAGGATTGAGCAGCAGTACTACACTTCTGCTTATTCTACTCTTACTGCAAAAGCCTAAAAGTGATCTCTGGTCCTTCCCTCATTCATACACATTTATCACATCCTGTGAAGTTTGGTGCAGAGAAAGTCTCCAGCTATCAGCAGGACACTTGTTGGTTGCCTGCAGTTCAAATTAGCCTGTGAGGTGCTACTTGAGAAGCTGCAATACAGTTTCATGGTGAGAGTGTTCAAAAAGAGCTTTAGATCCTGATTTCCACAGGCAGAGGAACACCGTCTCTGCAGCATTGTCTCTGATGTCAGCCTCAGGGTTCTTTTATAAAAGAGATGACAGCACTGCTTTCTCTACTCACCTTGTTCTCCTTCCTCCCTAGCTCCTGTCTGTGTACTAGGTGAGCATTACCTCTGCAGGGCTTTAAAGAATGTGAATTGTTAGCATATAAACATCGACACTTCTAGCCAAATTTTTTACGGCTTAGGCATAAAGCAAAATGGAACTTTCGAGAATCTAAAATTTCAATCTAGGCACCAGGAGGGATAACTAGACAACACTTGAGTGCATAACTCCTGTAAATCTTGCATTGCTAGAATTATCAATACCACTTCTTCCTTTCTGCACTTTGACCTTCTCAAATGGTCATCTGGTTATTCCCAGACCAGTTCCCCTTTTGAAACAAAGAGAAGCCAAGGTGGTTCATATGTTCATGCTTAACACAGATGCAGTGCTACTAACCCTGTAAATCAGAGTACCGGTGCAAATGATTTGATTCCCTCCTTCTAATGAAATAACTCATTCTTACTTTTACTTGAACACAAAGAGGGTTAAACAGCAGCTCTAGCTCCAGTAGTCACCTTTTCATTACACTTTCCCTATGTAAGTAAGCATACAAAGGGAACACCTGGCTGTAGCTGTAGAAATCACTGAATGGAACACAGTAACTTATTCTACTGCTAAATATTTATAATTTTATGAATCTCTAGCTCACCTTTGTGACACTCACCCGTTTTGTTGTAAATAATAATTTGCTGGGAGCATATCTTTGCTTTGTGATAGAAGCCAAATGTGGATTATAATCATAAGCATTTTAATCAAATGTGTATAGAAACAGTAAAACAATCCAAGCAAGGAATATTATGTACAGACGAGCAAATACACAAGCAAAAAAGTAAACATGCAAAAAGCAACACATGGAAAAACG
The DNA here is from genome assembly GCA_013398015.1 of Oreocharis arfaki. Classification (NCBI taxonomy): domain Eukaryota; kingdom Metazoa; phylum Chordata; class Aves; order Passeriformes; family Paramythiidae; genus Oreocharis; species Oreocharis arfaki. The sequence continues at coordinate 2,650 of VZRR01007519.1, forward strand.
TCGGTGATTCTAATGGAAACTGGGTAGAGATCCCAGATAAAAAGCTCTCAGTGGAGGCTCTCAATACAGACAGATTCAAATCCACTCATGTGATGTTGCATTCAAGTCTATGTGCAAAGAGGAAGCACACCTTGTGTACAAAGGCTGAGAAGTTATTGTTAGCAAAGGTAAAATCTTAAGCCTAATTCAGAAATCATTATTGGTCTAGATCTAATTATTACAGAACACAAAAAGAAAAATAATGCAGGTAGAATATTTATGTGCAGATAAAAAGCTACAGTAATAGCAGTAATACAACTGTAATCATAATGCACATGCCTTTTATTTTCTGCCATTTGTCTAGTATTATCCTCACCCTTCCATTGCTCTTCTGTGTCTGAAGGGCAGCAGTTTCATGCTGATGTCGGCAGGGGAGGGAGTATTATGGCAAGTGGACAACATGTGGAATCCTTTACCAGGAGAAATATGATGTTCATTTTGACAGTATGATATATACATAATACTGTGTACACAGAAATTGTATGTTTGCTAACATACAATTTTTGCTAACATACCTTGCTCTTTCATCCTTGGTCTGCAGGTCCAGGTTTCATAGCACCATTTACATTAAATTTAGATTTATGTATGTTATATACTACTTCTTTGCTCTTCTTCCTGGCCCTAACCACAGTTTTGTCCAGCTCCAGGTCTGCAGGTTAATTGATCATGACTGATCTTTTCATTACTTGGGGTCTTTAGTGCCAATCCTGTGCCCCATCTCTCCTCATCGTGTAGCTGTAATCCTGTCTGCCACATCTTGTTGTTGTCACTGCAGACCTGTATTTCTCTACTCAATAGCATTTCATTAAAGTTGTAAAATTCTCAATCTACCTGGAACAACTGCTTGTTACTGTCACCTATAGCAAACAATGCTTCTATCACACAAAGATAAACCAAACATATAGATAAGTCAGTTAAAAAAATTGCTGCCACATCCAAAGCACATAAAATAAAGCTGCAGGCAGGTCACAAGAAACTAAGATGGAGCAGACAAGCCTCAGTTCTGAGCTGTTGCAGACTCAATACCAGGTTTATGGCATGTTACTAGCGGTGACAGCATCACCTTACAGGGCTACAGTTACACGGGCATGGTGCCCAAGGGAAAAAGTAATTAAGCAAAAGCAACACCAAGGCACTACCTGAATTCCTATCACAGTTATGAAGCTGGGAAATTACTGTCTGGTGCACTTAGATTCTGAGAAGTATTTATCCTTTTTCTTAGGTTTGTGGAGGGTGTTTCTAAGGGCAGAAAAGTGACTTACGATAAGTACTCCTTCAAAAAATGGGTGGAAGTAGTGATGGAGACTATCATGGCAGAGAGCTGGTAGAGAAATAGGTCAGCATCAGCATGCAGAGGTGATAGAGTTAAAAGACAAAGGTGTGGATGGTCTACCAGCATGGCAAGAGGGCTGTTCTGTGGTTGTGTTTCTTGCTGCTGTCTTCAGGAGCTGGACAGCTGAGGAGCTTTTGCCCCAGATGAGGGAATATTTTCCATATGCTGAGGAGAGTGTGGGTCTCGCCATGCATAAAGCGTACCTGTGCCCTATTCCCACATCCAGCATCTCACTGCTGTCAAAAAGCACCCTGAAGTTGGAGGCTGTTTCTGGAAGAAACTACTTCACAGAAGCAGGAACGGTCTATTCAGGCCCATGTGAGGGTTCTTGAGGGCAGAGTGGAGTGGCTTTGGTGCCCTTCAGGGATGAGCATGTTGCATCACCTATAGAGATCTGCAGCAGAAGGCTTCGAATGAGATTGCCTAGAAAGGGAAGCAGTGGTGAAGGTCAAGAAGAATGATGAGTGTTGATGGCATGTGACAGAGCAGGTTCTCAAGATGTCAGCATATCTCCATGCAATGCTTTTAGTTACCCAGATGGGAAAAGTACAGGAAAGACAAAGGGAAGAGGAACCTGCTCTCGGCCGAAAAGCAAGGACAGTCTGCAGTCTCCAGACAAATGCTTTTAAACCTGCAGGTGCAATGTTGTTGGCAATTCCAGAGATGTGACCGGTTTTTGTCAGGGTGAACAGAGGCTCAGAAAGTTTCTTCTACAACCACTGCTCTGATATCTTCAGTTTCATGTCCTGTTGCTGACGTTTTGTTTTTCCTCTTCTCATCTGCGGTGTTACCGCAGGTGCTGTGCCAGCCCATATCCACTCAGCTGGACTGCAGACCTCCACGGAAAGATCTGGGTGTGCACCATTGCTTCTCTGTATCTGTCAATACAATGGAAATCTGTATTGTTTTTTTCATGGAAACGAATATGAGAATATCTTCCCCATATCTGCAGCATGGCAAAGCCATAAGTTGACTCACATAACTGTTGGTGTAAGTTCTTCCACTTCAAGTCAGTGTGGTCAGAAGCTGCTAAGAACGCATGTGTTAACTGGTAGAGATATTACAGAACTTTATCGGTTGTAATTTGTATTTTTTTAAGTCGAGAGAAGGAAGAGTGTTTAAAAAAGGGCTGACAAGTGCTAAAGGCAAGGTCAAAGTCATCCACTGTTCTCCCTTCGTCCGCAGGTCCAGTCATTCTATCGTAGACAGCAATCAGATGGTTCAGGTGTGACTGACCCTTGGTAAACCCATTTTGATTCTTCCTAATCACTTCCTTCTGCATGGGCCCAGAAATGTGCTCCAAGGGCCCTTGGTCCAGGATTTTTGCAGGCTGGCCAGCCTATAATTCCTGATCCTTGCTCTCAGATCCCTTTACTCTTGACCCCACTGATATCCTCTGGCAGTATCATTGGTGCCCATGTGGACGAGCAGCAGGGAGTGATAGCTTGAGATCCTTGGTAGTTCCTCTGCTACATCTTGGATCTGAGCCCCTGGCAAGCCATTAATCGATCTAGATAGCAAGCCAAGGAGGCAGATGGGGGCTTCTGTCCACCACAAATGGAAACCTACCACTGCTGTCCCCTGCCATTGCCTCCTGTCAATTGTATGTGGTTTATGCATGGACAGCTCGGATGCTTCCTCAGGTGCAACATTCTGCTTCTCTCCTGCTACCATGTCACCAAACCTGTTCTGCAACTGTCCTGCAAGTGGAGAAGGAGCCACCTTCCACGTGCCAGAAGTCAGGTTAGGCAACTCAATTGTATTTAATTCAGTAAAAATTATTTCCTAATTATCTTTCCCTTTGATGTTTCATATTACAAAAACCTAACTCATGCACTAATGCCTCACTGCTACTTGTGGCCAGTCTTGATTCTTCAGTCAATTAATAACAGGGAAGTCTGTCTACAGTTTCCAAAAATGCATGCAAATCCTTTAATATCTGAATGTTTTGCTGTCTCTAGCATTAGAATGGTGGAGGAGGAAGATTATTCTAGATAATACAGGGTCTGAACCTGATGGTTTGCTTTCTCCTGCAGTAGGAAGGCTCTGAATACTTGTCAGAATGCAAGCCTAGGAGACCCAAAGTGCTAAAGATACTGCAGAGCATGTTTCAAATTTGGATGCTCTCGATACTGTTCTTTTCCACTGAAATGAGTTTGTGAAGTTTGGGGATTATTTTTGTTGTTTACCTGCTTCTAATTTAGTTGCTATATGCTAACTGCATAATATTCTCTACATTGAAATATTTGTGAATTATTGCATTTATTTTCTATGTTATCCCTGCTTTTAGGGGCTTTTCACACATTTGTGTTCTTCACTAAATGAATAAGATGGGAAGATTTTAATTTGGATCCCAGGTTGTGGGACTGACCATGAATAAGTCTTACAAGAAAATCTTCTGAAACTGGAAAAACAAGAGAGAAACTTATAGCAAATAGATTTGTTTTTGAAATTTCCTGGCTTGTTACACAAGTCTTATCTTCCCATTTTGTAATACTACATGAACAAAAACCCCAACCCCATGCTACATGGCTTATACAGAGTGTTTTACTGTTTTTAAAACCACAAGACCAGATTCATGGACCTTAAGCATAACTAATGCCTGATTGTGAAAACAAAGCATACGAAACCCCAAACATTCTCCCCCCACTGGATCAGGCAGTCTTTTTTATGGAGGGAGTGGGGCTGGTGCAGTCATGCTCTGTGCACAGCAGTCACATCCAGCTCTGCTCCTGGCAACCTACAGATGCAGCAGCTAGCATTATAATTTTTTTTTTTTTTTTCCTAAGAGACCTGAGATAGCAAACAAAGGTTTTGTGAAAAAGCCGTGACTAGACCAGTGCCTCACCAGCACAGTCCATCCTGTCCTCCCCTGAAATTCCATTTCTGTTTTCCTGCTTGTGGGTCTCCCTGTTCCGTGTTTGTTTGTGAGGTCCTGTGTGCAGCAGCTGGGGAACAGCCGTGGGTCACAGGGGCCCCTGCGTGCTTGAGGCAGCATCCAGGGCAAGTGAGAGCATGTGTTGGTGCTCTTCCTTCCGGCTGCCTCCCAGGCAGTCTGCAATTCCATTTCAAAGAGCTCATGGTGCCAAAAGGTAAAGAGGGGATGTGGCACTTCTAATCCAAACCTTTTCTCTTTGTCCCTGTCTCCCAGCTGCTATGTCCCAAACAGCCCGTGGCCTAATGACTGGGAAACGTTTCGAGGAGACAAGAAGATACAGTCCTCGTTCTTGCACTCTAAGGCAGCAGAAAGAATGAGCCAGAGTGCTGAATTATGAGGGAAATTTTTTACCCACTGTTACAGAAGAATGATGGAACACTTTTCAGTGGCTGAAGATCTGCCCTGGAAGCCTCCAGAGAAGACTCACACTTCAGAGTCATATGTGTACTGAATATTCTCCTTCAGCTTACTTTAGGCAGACTGTAGCTGTTCCAGGTAACATTCATTTGACTAAAAGAAAAGGTTTACAATTTACATATTTACATCCAAGCCAATCACATCAGGCTCCATGTCTAACCAGCGGAGAGATGGGTTCATGTTAGCTGGAAGCAAATATTCACAACAGGTTGTCTGTCTGAGCTGGCTCTTTAGAGTCACATTTGGATGCACCTTAATTCTCCTCATGTTCTCCGTAGGGAGCTCAGACAGCTCAAAACATGTTCCTCTCAGTTCTGTGCTGGAAATTAGATCGTTTTACTTGACTTGCTCAACTGCTTTGGGGAATTTACCCCAATTTTTGTGTTCAGAAATCAGGCTGGTGTCACTTGTGGTCTCTTTGGGAAGGTGGAATGTGTGAAAATATTCAAGGCTGTGAGGAACTCAAATGTTACAGTTATGTTTCGAATAGTAGACTAGAGAATCACTCTTTGGCCTGTAAATACAAGTAATTTTTGTCTAACAACTAGAAGAATGTAATATCGTGCTGCTGTAATAATTTCTCTTCCATCTCCTCTTTCCCTATTGCCTCCTCCCCCTGCCCACCCCCAAAATAATTCAGTTTGTAACTGTAAATGCTTTTCAGTGTTGAAGGAGGTGAATGGATCAAATCTATAAATGTCTGTGTTGTTTTCGGGTGTATGTGTAGCTGTGGAAGAAGCTGCTTCTTCTGCTGCTTCTTCAGAAGTATTCTTGTCTTTACAATTTATCTGCTTCTACATTGGAAGGCAAGGAAACATTTTTTTTTAAACTAAGTTTTCAAAATATTATGCCATAAGATTGTTTGAAACAGGGCATATTACTGGACTGTGAGACCCCGTATCTTTAACCTTGTGTTTCAAGAGAATGTAATGATTCAGAAGTATGAAGAAAATGTAAATACAAGGAATATGAACAGCTTCAAAATTTTAGTAACAGATGTGGAGCAGAGGCAGTGGCTGAGAAGGTTATATCTAAAATCATAATGAAGTATAAAATTGGCTTCTTTCCATACAGTTCAGGTTCCTGTCTTCTTGCATCTATCTCTGTCTCTGTATTGTGGTTGCACATTGCTGTAACTTTCACACTCTACAAATTCTGTAAGCTCTTCCAAGAAGACGTCACCCCCAATTGCTTGAGCAATAAAAGTGCTTAAATAATGCTGCTCTGCTGAAGCAGATTTGCATTTCTGGAGAAAGCTAATTCTGCAGTGGATTAATTCTTTTTTGAATTGCTGCTGAGAGGAAATGAACCTGCAGAGAGACAGCTGAGTCGTAAATTTCTTGTCTAAGGTTACTTAAGGTCTCAATGTTCATTCCATACAACTCGCTTGTATTGGACAGATCAATATTTACTTAACTGAGAATTTAATTTAACACTAAGCTAAATTACTATGATTTTACTAAACTGGCAATGCATTAATAAGCACAATAACCAAATTCAGGTTAAAATTTAAATGTAATCCATAAATCAGCAGTTTCAGTTAATCCAATACCATACAAATGCAGCAAACTCAACCTCTCAGCCACAGAGATTGCAGTGTGCAGATTTGTCTTGGGTAATTGTACATAGATTTCTCTCAGTACCTAGACACACGGTCTTGGTTGATTCATGTCAGTAAACAGCTGTGCTACCGTCAAAAGTGTGTGGCTCACCTCTGAAATAATGCTATGTATAGAGTTTAATCATAGAGTAGCATCACAGAATGGTTTAGGTTGGAAGGGACCTTTTGAGCTCATCTGCTTCAGCGTTCCTGCGATGAGCAGGGATGCCTTCCACTCCAACACATTTCTCAAAGCTCCATCCAACTTGCCTCAGCTGTTTTCAGGGATGGGACATCTACCATCTCTCTGGGCCATCTGTTCCAGTGCATCACTATCCTCATCACAAGAAGTGTCACCCTTACAGCTTGTCTAAATCTACCCTTTTCTAGTTCAAAGCCATTGACCTGACCCTTGTCCTGTTGCTACATGTGCTTTTAAAAGGTCTGTCCCCGTCTTTCTTATAGGCCCCCTTTAAGTGCTGAAAAGCTGCTCTAAGTTCTGCCTGGAGCCTTCTCTTCTCCAGGCTGAACAACCCCAGCTCTCTCAGCCTGCCCTCATAGGAGCGTGCTCCAGCCCTCTGATCTTCTTCATGTCCTTATCATCATGGCCCTGCACGTTTAGCACTAACCTTCAAGAAATGATTGGTTTCTGCACAGATAATCTAGGCATAATCTACTGGAACAGCTTTCAAATAGAACTGCTCTTGAATCAATGGCTACATTGACTTTTTAAACAGCTTTAGACTTACCTTTAGAAAATTGCTAAATTCTGCGCCATTTCTCTACTTTTAATTCATTACCTTCAGCAAGTAGAAAGTGCTTCAGCACAGCTTGTAAGGGTATCAGGGTGCTCTGGGCTGTTGAGCTTCTGTCTGTTGAAGTGGACCCTATTAATCGAGTCTTTCTTCTCATCTTTCTTCTCCAGACTTTCACAGGCAGGGAAAGATTTGGGGTTTCATAGGTCTGTGCAGAAGAGGAAGAAAGCTACTTCTCTTCTGCAGGATCTTTGTTTCTTCTTTGAGTGCCAATGTTTATTTTCATAAAGGAGTAACACCTCTGTGCAAGTGGTATTAGAAATGTAACTTTTTATTTCAATGCTGCAGTACACCAGCTCACCTTTCTAACCTTAAAAAAATGGGCTTAGAGCATTCTTACCTCTCAACACTTCTTTTGCACTTTAGTTCTCTTCATCTCAGATTGCCTTGTCTCAGAGTTTTAATTTGTTTCCCACTCCCTCTCTCTGGATGCCTTTGCAAGCAATCTCTATGAATCTTTGACTTCAGTTTTAAGGCAGCCTTTTAACTTGTGTGTTGCTGATATGGCTTCAGTCTTCCCACCTGCTTTCAGACTGCTTACAACTAGATTGTGTGGGGCAGCTTGGGTAAGAAAACCATCTGTGTTGGTTTGGGCTGGGGTTGAGTTAATTTTCTTCACAGTGGCTGGTATGGGCCTGTGTTTTGGGTTTGTGCTGAACACAGGATTGATAATATAGAGATGTTTTTGTTATTGCTGAACAGGGCTTACACAGAGCCAAGGCCTTTTCTGCTTCTTATACGGCTACCATGGTGAGAGGGGTGGGAATGCATGGGAAGATGGGAGGAGACACAACCAGGACAGCTGACCGCAGCTGATGAAAGGGGTATTGCAGACCATGTGACATCATGCTCAATATATAAAGCTGGGGGGAAGAAAAACGAATAGATATTTGGAGTGATGGTGTTTGTCTTCCCAAATCACTGTGTAAGTGTCCCCTGCTTTCCTGGCGATGGCTGAACACCTGTCTGACCACGGGAGGGGTGAATGAATTGCTTGTTTTGCTTTACTTGTGTGTGTGTGGCTTTTGTTTTTTCAAACTGTCTTTATCTCACGGGAGGGGTGAATGAATTGCTTGTTTTGCTTTACTTGTGTGTGTGTGGCTTTTGTTTTTTCAAACTGTCTTTATCTCAACCTACGAATTTTCTCACTTTTGCCCTTCCAATTCTCTCTCTGATCTCGCTGTGGGGAAGTGAGCAAGTGGATGTGTGGTACTTTATTGCTGGTTGGTTTTAAACCCTGAGACCATCCTAAAACTGTAAAAAAATGTTGTTTGGAAGGTAATTCTTGGGGTCTCTACTCCAACCTTTTGGTTGAGACAGGGCTGTGGTTGTAGCAGATTAGGTCAGTCATGTTTATGTTTAAGAAGTCTTGAAAACCTCCAAAATCATAGATTCTGGCTGCCCATGAATAACCTGTTTCAGTGCTGCACTACCTTCCTGGTGAATGTATCTTTTCCTAATGTCCACCTTAAGCCTCCCAAGCTGCAACTCAAGTCCACCTTGAGCTTCTGCAAAGGTGAATGACACCCATCAGCTTTTAGCTGCCATTTGCACAGACATGGGCTGATCACCCCTCTGCAAGCCCAGCCCCTCTGATAACTTCTTCACAGAATAAAGTCCAGCTCCTCACATACGTTCTGTGTCCCAAACCATCTTAGCTTTTCTCTGCTGGACCCTCTCCAATTTCTCCATGGCCCTATCTAACACATACATGGGGATTCATCAGTAATACTGAGAGATGGAAGCTAAGAACTTCTTTCAGTCTGCTCGCCAGGATCCTAACATGGGACAGTCCACAACCTGCCCTATTTACAGTAGTACCATACTGTCAGCTTGTTTTCAGCCTGGCATTCCCTGTTGTCTCTGGATTCTCTTCAGCAGGACTGCTGTTCATGCAGTCAGTTTCAATGCTGATTCAGTATTTTGCACTTCTTATTGAACTTCATGTCTCTGTTCTCCCTAATGATTAGTTCAGTGTTGGATTGCTGGGTGTTTGTCACAGTCAGCAGAAGTCTGCTTTTATAAAAAATATCTAATGACTTACTGAACACATTCACTTTATTATGCCCTCTTTTATGACGTGCATACAAGCATTGCTCAGCTTTCTGGACTTCTAGCAATACAGCTTTTGGGATGCTAATAGAAATTCATGTCTTGTCCTATTGGCTTGTACCTAAAAGATCCAGGACAACCCTACTTTTATATTCTGTCCGAATAAATCCTATGTACAATAATGTCACTATTTGTCTTGATCTACCTCAAACCTGTGTTCCTGAGTGAACACGGTCTTCCCTACTTTATTTTATTATCATGAAACACAGCGTTTCTGTTCATCTCAAATACCAGTGGACTATGCAGAAAAAACTGTGATGTACTGTACCTGTACTGATACACTCCCAAAGAACCAACTAAACAGCTCCCTATTGACCCTTGTAGACAGCAGCTATTTTCTGATGGTTATCAAAGACTTTCTGTCCTCGGCTCCAAGTGTGTCTTCGTGACACAACTGCATTTCAAACACATGAAATTTATTTTGAGCCCCATCTGCTACTTGCCTAGATGTGTCTATAGGGGCCACAGAAGTGGCTCCCTGTGACAATTCAGAAATATCTGCTCTGTTCTGTTTAGCAGATGGTCATGTGAGTGTCAAAAGTTTTATCGAAGTGATGTCACATAAACTACTCACTTCATCATAGCAGACTGGTATGAAAGTTTTCATTTTGTACTGATGAACAAAACCTGCTCTTCAGAAGTCCAGCAATTACGCAAGAATTCTGGTTTGTAAAAGTGGTTGTGAATGTAAATACGTTATCAAACTCTGATTGTGACTATTTAATGAATTGCAAATATTTAGCGAAGGCATAAACAGAAAACAGGTGTTCTCTGCTGCCTAGACTTCATTTCCCACTTTCCTGAATCCTGTTTTATTTGCTTTATGGTTATTATAATGGCTGCCACCAAGCGCTGCCACTTCAGTGTGCTAACCGTGACTCACAGAAGTGCCTCATAAATTACATCAATGGGAAAGCAGATGAGCACATGAAGAGGAGGTGCAAAACTCATTAGTCATGCAGTCTCCTTTTCTGGGGACTGAATTGCCTGACAGAAAAGCATTGTGAGCGCCTCGTGCATCTGTCAAGTCCACCAGATGCCAATCTTGCTCTCGCAGTTTTTGTGAAAGCTATGAATCGATATGCATTATTCAGTATTGTAAAACAGGACCTCAATTAAGTGGCCGACTAAAGCAGAAGGAAAAAGGTAATCACCCGATACACAGTGAGTTTCTTCAGACAAAGGGAATAACTTAGATTTTGCCACTTGAAGCAATATCTAGATCACAGTCCATTTATTTTTTTTTTCATATATTAGCTTGCCTAGCAATTCAGATGAGGACAGGTATTCTGGAACAACAAAACAAAATGAAGAATCTGTGAGCTAGACATTGATTTTGATCAATCTGCATGAAATGAAGTGCATCAGTGTACTACATCAAAATCAGAAAAGGACACAGTATAACACTCTGCCTATATTTTCGGGGAAGAGCCAGCATCGTCATTATAACCTGTGTGATTTCAAGGATTTATAGCAGACCTATAATAATTCACCTAAGGCTGAAACTGTGCAACACCTTCAAATAGCTGTCCAGGATGTACATTTACACAGGAGCACAGCACATTTAAAAAAAATAAAAAAATACCATTTTTTAAATCTTAGCAGCTGCAAAGGTGTTTCCTTTGTGAAAGAGTCTCACTAAGCTTGACAGCAGAAAGGACTGCAATCTACTACAGCCATTCTCATAAACTGATCTGACAGTCAGATCAAGCTCCCATTTCGTGATCAAGTAAAAATGAAACTCTAAGGCTTTACCAACACTAGCGAATGCCAAAGTGAATCCACACTATCCCTTAGCCTGAAAAAAAGAACTTAAGAGACCACTTACGACAATCTGAAGAAATGAAATAATGACCATGAAAGCTTTAAAGGAACAGATAGAGTACAGAGAAAAACCTCATCAACAGAAGAGCTGAGCCCCATGAGGAGGCATGACACAGGGGTTCCATTTATCCTGGAAATATTTGTTTCTCTGAACAGAGTGCAATGCAGGTTTTTGATCCTAGAAAAAGACTAAAAAATATGACCCTTTTTTCTATATGAGGATGCATTGAGTCAGAACTGTGTTTAATACATCCAAATGATCTTATAATATAACCTAATATAAACCTGCATCTCCTTCTCCCAGGTCTTCTCTGCATTCAGAACAAACGCAGATATAAACATGCTGAATCTGGTCCACGCAGCAGGTCCCTGAATCAAGGCCCTCCAGAAGCTTCAGGAGTTCTCTGGTACCAATTTATCCAGCTATCTGACTCTGGTTTGTAGCTGACAGTTTGTCTTGTTTATAGCTGACAGGGATATGTCAGTATTTCTTGGCAGTAGAGCAGATGTGCCCAAAGGACAAAGCCATTTGAGTCTACTTTAAAGTACTCATTGTTCAGGTGAAGCTTTAACCAGCTTAAATGGACTGCAGCACTTAGGCAGAGCAAGAAAAGAGGGAAATAATCAGTAAATGGTGTTTGCTTCTGGCATCTTTTGATTCTCTCCAGTTTTCACTTTACTTTGCCATTGCCTCTTGGGCACTAATACAATCTTCAATTTTTTTCTGTAACTCAAGAACAGGATGTGCACAGAAACTTTTGCAGGTCAGTATGCCTCTGTGTAAACCAGCCTCTTCTTGTGTTCATTACGCTTTTTTTTTTTTTCCAACGAGGATAGCAATTTATCTCCAAAAATTTGTCATGATTCTACTCCTCATTGTAAGAAATGTTATATAGAAAAATTCAGCGGTGGACCCGCACACATCTGATTGTACCATTAGGAGCACTCAAGAGAAATGCGCCAGTAAAACAGAGCATTGATCAAGGTAATGTTACTATCACAAAAATAATGAGACTAAGAAAAATCCTGTTCATGAGCAGGGGACTTCTTTATTAATAGTCCACAAACGATATGCATATTCTGCATACTTTATGAGAGTGCTTTTGCCAAATTGATATGTTGACTGCTTTATATGCCACAACAATTAATGATATACAGATTAACAACTGCCATCTTTAGGAGCTAAAAATGTAAAGTAAACTTAGCTGCCAGCTAAAATGCTGTCTTGGGAGGTGGGATGTGTTGGTGTGAAAATGTTCACTTTATATGTTGTTTACGGCCCTTTTATGAAAAATACTCTTCCTCGTGATAACTGAAACTTGTAAGGAATTCTCGATGACTAAGGCAGGCTGAAGAAGGAGCATTGCTGTGAATGGATAGATCTCTGCCTTCAAAGCATTAAACAATGTGAAAGCTTGATAAACACACACACTTTAGGAGAGCTCAAATCTGGCAGAGCTGGGAGAGGAGTGAGGAGCTGAGGCCTGCAAAGTCCAAAAGCGTCTTGTGCTGCTTTAGGAGCAGTGTCATCAGCAGTCAAGAGAGACGACCCTTTGTCTCTGCTTGGCATTGGTGAGACATATCTGGACTGCTGTGTTCAGCTCCAGGCTCCTGAGGACAAAAAAAGATGTGGGCTTATTGGAGCAAGTTCAGCATGAGATCACAGAGATGATGAAGCATCTTCAGGATGAGGGAAGGCTGAGAGAGCTGGGGCTGTTCATCCTGAAGAAGAGAAGGCTCTGGGGAATCCTTATAGGAGCCTCCCAGTAGCTGGAACTGATTAAATGGCTTTGCCTTCATCCATGACATTGTCCTTCGTTTGTCCTTCAAATGCCCATTCATTTCACCTCCCTGCCTGACCTGGCTTGTGTCAGTGGAACTGAGCAAGGCCAAGCAAGGCTCCATGCAGCTGAGAGCAAGAGGACTGGTTGCATGAACTCCACACAGTCTTGGTAGACCAAAGGAGACTAAGGCCAAGCTCATGGCCCTAGGATACAGCTATTAGGTATGGTGGGCTTTTCATTCCTAGTCTTTGAGACACCATGAAGGACTCTGTTACAACCCCTCAGAATGGGTATTTCTGTAACATTGGTTTAATGTGTGCCCATGTGCTCTGTGCCCTAGGTCCTTCTGTCAAGATGAGTTTGGCAGAAAGAGCCATTTCTGTCATGCGCTTACCCATATTCCCTGTTTCAAGTGGTGATGGGAATTGTATTTGCATTTTTCTCAGAGAAAACTGGTTGGACTTTGAGACAGTGCTCGGAGACAAATAAACCTACATGTGCGTATGTATTTTGAACAACCAGGGAACTGGCATGGGGGAAACCCTTAAATTACTTAATTGGACAGATGTTTCCAGAGAATATTTTGGATTATCTAGAGTCATGATTCGATATACACTGGATCAGAGATTTGGGTCCAGGGACAAAAGAAATTCCTGAAACACCATGAAAGTGGTTGATAATTTTGCTGATAGAGCAAATCTACTTAGCACAGTATATTTGAACAATGGGTAGCATGTTTACCTCGGTGAAGCTGTCATTTCTGACAAACAGTCTTTCAATGGTTGATGTATAGAGACAAGCAGCAACGTAAATGTTTAAATGCACATGAGAAGTCAGACCCTTTTTATACCAAATGTGAAAGAAAACCTCAGACTACGCCCTGCATGCAAGTCAAGAACAGGCTCCCTCAGATCTATTAAGAAAGGCACAAACTGGCTCTAAAGCTGCTCAGATTTCTCTTTGGTTGTAGACTTCAGCCTCCATGCTGTCACTTATTTCTCCTGCATGACACACCATAAGCACACACAGTTCTTCCCTAGGGAAGCAACAATCTCCAGTTCCTACCAGGAGATCCTTGCACCCATTTTTGTAAGATGAGAGTCAAAAACTAAGTTCATACAAAAAATCTAGATATTTTTGTCATATCTTCTCCAAAGGGACAATCCAGACATGCGTATAGCTCATTTCATGAGTTTGAAAACGTCTGAAAGTTGCTCAGAGCAATTTCTCTTTCTTGGGACTTTGGACTTTTTTGCTTAGAATCACAAAAATACTTTTTGAAGATTTGTTTTGGGTTGTTTTTTTTGTTTGTTTGTTTTGGGTTGGTTTTGGTTTGGCCTTTTTTTTTTTTTTTTTTT
>VZRR01007519.1:16885-30289 GCA_013398015.1 Oreocharis arfaki
TTTTTTTTTTTTTTTGGTTGTTTTCTGAAGAAAGGAGCAGTGAGTACTGCACTAGCCTTTGCACGCGTTTCCAGTGAGGTACTTGTTATACCTGTAATGTCTGACACAGCTTTGCATGGACAATCAGCACAGGTAAAGTTGTTTACAAAGGTTGTCTACAGTTGTTCTGAATTATCTCTCCCCAAATACATGCATTTTCTTTGTCAACAAAATAACTGTAGTCCAGTTTGTGTTCTCATGAGATCTAACTTTAGAGATGGAAAGATCTTTGGATATTTTTGATAGGGATTTTTTTAGAAAAGGTGCCAAAAGATCTACCCTAAGGTTCTGGTCAATGTGATACCCCATCATTAGAAGAAATTTCTTGTAACGGGAGCTCAGAGACCAGGGCATGCAAAGAAAACCAGACTAGATCTGCCTCCAAGGGCAGGTGAAGGAGTTCTAAGAGAAAGGATATGAGCATTTTAGAAGGAATGACATGCGGAGAGGGACAGCCAAAATAAGGTAGGCCAGAAAAAAAGGAAAAAAACCCATTATTTATCCATTTTAAAAGATAAGCAGCCATTACTGCTACAGATCAAAGCAAAGAAAGGTGGAATAAAATTGCTTGATTTTCCCTGTAAAAAGGAAGAAGCAGAAAAGCTTAGCAAGATAAAAATGGAAGAAAAATTTCAGGTATATGTCATTGACATCATTGACAATAACCATTAAGGTAAACAACTGTGTTCCATGGATATGTTTATAAAATAATTCTGGATACCTATAGTGGTCTGAGCTTCCTGACAGTTTTGCTGTCTAAGCATTAGCTCTTCATCAGCAAATTTATGTAAGGGAAAAGAAAATAAGATGAGTTTAGAAGGTGATACCCATGTAGATGATTCTGTGGTGAATATGCTTTACCCAGTTTAGTTTTCATTTACTGAATAAAAACCAAGACATTTGCTGTGCCTGCAACACTAAATTAAACACATACTCATTCCAAGCTTTTACAATGTTGGAAATTAAAAACAAATTCATGGTACTAGTTGACTTTCCCTGGCACACACAAATTCATAGTCCTGAGTAACTTTCACTGTTTGCAGAAGTCTGAGATCCTTGAAGTGCTCCTGGAAACCAAAAGGTTCAGACTCAGTGTGCTAAAATGAGAGAGACCATTCTTATAAGCTACTGAAATCCAGATACTGTCTATACGGAGATTATATAGTAAATATATGTATGTATATATCTATATGTATATGGAGGTTATATATCAAAGCATGAACCGCTGTTTCTCACCTATCTCCTGCCTTGCACTCCGACCACTGCTGTTCCCATTTTGTTGCCAATTGCTACAGACTTCAAGTGTTTTCCAGTTTTGTGCCAGTCATTTGTGAATCAAGATGCGAAACACGTGTCTTCTTTCCAGCTTGTGGCTTCCTATCACAACCAAGAAAGAGTATGTGAGATACAGAATCCTGTGAGAGATTAGGAAAACCAGGAGGATTTTTGTCCATGGACTTCTGTCGCAGATCGACACTAAGAATTAGGTATGGACGCAGGTTTCATACACACGCTAAGGTGTCGGGCCAACGGGCAAAAGCCTGGCCCTCGTTTATTCTCACACTTATATATACAGACCATTAATAATTGGATGAAGAGGTTAAGCTTCTCCAAACTGATAGGATATAAATTCAGTTCATCACCTTCCTCTGCCTCCGGCGGAGGAATGCAAAGCAATTCTAAAAATACAGTCTATGAAAGATTTGTTACACAAACAGGAGTATTGTTTATCTTACAACTTCTGAGAAAGTTCCTCACTGCTAACGCGAACAAGGCATGCAGTGAAAAACCAAAACAACAGACTTCCTGCATCTAATTGCAGCACACAGGCAACCGATACACACATCAGGAAAGGTGAAGGGAAGGTGCTCACACACCGAAGTACTAGAGCAGCCTGACAGCTTCCAGTGGTTGACTGGAGAGAGTCACTGAAGGCAGCCAGCAAATGTAGTTTCCATCTGCAGAGAGATACGGACTACATTTCAGGTTCTAGTGCTTGAACAATTATAGCTTATTAGTATTAAAAGTGAGGAGAAAATGTTGGTTAATTTCATAAAAAGCCATATTATGGAGGCAAGATGAAGCTCTGAGGTATTAGTACATTGTGACACAGTGAAGTTGTGGCAATAACATGAAGTAAATCAACAGCAATCTGTTAAATTCAAACTGAATTGCTAGAATGTGTCTAACAGTGGACCCATCTCATACTCTTCCTGTTTATTAAATCGTTTCTTTGGGATGATGCCAGCCTTAAACATTTCCCATTCATTGATATTATTTGCTATCAGAAAGGATCTGGGGACTTTCATGAACACAACATGATGAGTCAACCATGCGCCCCTGTGATAAAGCACAAAGAACATTGAAACTGCATAAGCAAGAGTGAAGCCAGGAGGTAGAGAAGTGTTTTCCCCTCTCTATTCAACACTGCTGAAATTCTGTCAAGAGAACTGTGTCCAGTTTTGCCACTCCACTGCTATTTATGGGAAGGATAAGAGAAGGATCTTGTTGCTTTCTTCAACTACTTAAAGAGAAGGTTTAGAAAAAATGGAGACAGATGCTTTTTAGGGATAAAAATGATAGGGTGAGAGGAAATGGACAGACATTGCAAAGCGTGAAATTCTAATTAATTGTTAGGGGAAAAAATTACAATTAATGACACTGCTGAGAGACTTCATTAAATGTCAAGCTTCAGAATTATTTAAAACTTAACTGGTCAATGCCCTGAATAATGTGATCTAAGTTGGTTCTGTTTAGAGGTAGAGTTTGGGCCAGATGATCCTTATGGGTGCCTTCCAACCTATAAAATTCTGTAATCCTATGATCCTGCTGATGCCTGCAGAAAAAATAAAATCCTTTCTCATCTCAACTGAGCCAGATTATTTAGAAATCAATTTTTTTAAAAAACAGTAGGTTAAATTCCAGTGATATCTCTGCATCAAAGAATGAAATTGCATTGAACGTTCCTGAATTCTAAGGAAACAAGTACCAATTTTAAAAGAAGGTAACTATATATTGGAAGAGTATCTGTCCAGGACAACATGACATGACACAGTTTCTTGTTTAAAGACAGTGTTTAAATCCTAGATTTTTTAAATCCTGGGGGGTTTTTGGCCAACCAATGTTTAAGTATATTTGCAAAGTTGTGCTTAACCTGCTTTTGAATATAATTTCTTATGTTATTTCAGTAAGTCTGGAGTGCGATATGTCAGAAAATGCTTTCAGAATTCAGGATGCATGGAAACCTAATCTTCAGCTCAGCCTGAAGGTCTGAAACAATAATATACACATTTTTATCTCAATTGTTCTTCCATAATTTATAGTGAATGTAATTGGACTGAGAATTTCATAATAATGTGAACAGATGTCTTCACTTGTAATATGTTGTTCCATATTAGATTCTATTTTTATTACCATTGAAATGGGCCTTTAATGCACATCTCCTTCCTGTGAAGTATGAAACAATTTAGAAGTCCAGGAGCAGTGTCTAACAGATAAAAGAGATACAGATGGGAACCAGAAAAAATTTGTATCACCCAATAGAGAGAAAAGACATAACTTTGTGAATGAAGTGCTTTACACTGGAGAGTGAAGATATCACCTCAACATTTCTTGGACATCCGTATTACAAAATTAACAGCACATTACGAGATAAAACAACCAAACCAGCAAGGGTTATTGTTGTCCACTGTGTGTTTCCCAATGTCTGTCATAGAAGCTTTAGTAAAAAGGACCAGACAAACAGTCATTCAAAAATTTTTATAAGACTTGAGCACACACCTAAACAAACTCAGTATTGCTCGTATCATTAGAGCAATACCGTAGGAATATCTGAGTCTATTTTCAAAGATGTCTGCAAAAGAGAAGGGCAAAGAAGTAACTTCAGACTCTGCCTTCTGTAGTGATGCATAGATTTGCCTAAAGCAGACAGGATTTGGTACCTGCTCCTCACTTCATAACTGCAGTTCATCTCAGTGTAATTAGTACTTCACTTGCCAGGTCCACAGAGGAGTTCCATAGGCATTCTACAGCAGGTAGAATGAGAACTCTGGATGCAGATGTATCATAGAATCATTGAATAGAATATGCTGAGTCAGAAGGAATCCATCAGGATAATTGAATACAACTCCTGGCCCTGCACAGGACACCCCAACAATCACACCATGTGCCTGAGAGTGTTGTCCAAGTGTAGATCCTTCCCCAAGCAACACTGCGTCGGTGCTGAATGCACTCCTGAGCTGTCCATAGCGCTGCCAAAAACCAGTGCACTCTTCATGTCCACAGGACACCACTGTACATTCCGGTGCAGCTGGCAAATACTGCCTTGTAATGCATTGCAAGAGGAGGAATTTACTGGCACACAGTGAGCTGCTGCCAGAAGGCAACTCATAAAAGCATTATTAGGTTTTTTGTAGGGAAACCCTTTAGGTATTGTTTTCAGGGAGATACGAAGTTCAATTTAAGGGCTTAAATTGCTTATCCAAAACATGTTCCGACCTGTAGCACACCAGATCTTTTCCACTTCACTCCAGTGAATCGGAACGGTCAGTCTGCTCTCCATTCCTGTACCTACTATCCATCCCTAAAGGTGGCACAACAAATTGACATTGAAGAGATTGGGGCAGTTTCAGAGGAGATTAAGAGGGCTAGAAGGATGGCTGTTTGGGCAAGGTACCCCAACTGCTGCAAGCAAGACAATGAATGGTGCTGATCCAGAGAAAGCATGATGAGCATGCATCTGGAGAGCCACCACCAGCCTACCTCTGGGCAGGTAAAATGCCTACCAGGAATGACAGGCCCTCTGCCTCTTCTCACTATACCTGTGATCTAGAAGAGTATTAGTACTTCTTGCTTCAGAAGTAGGTTAATCACAAATAAATCACAAGTATGTGATTCATACAGATGTTTTGAAAAGGTATTAGCTAGAGTTTGTTCAGTGCTTTGAATCTGTGCGGCCAACAATTTTGCTTTGATCCATTAACAGAACAATTTAGTGGGAACAAGGAAGAAACATCTTGAGTAGTGTTGCCCTAGAGCTGGCAGAAGCACTCATCGCTATCTATGAACAGATGGCAAGCTCAATAAATAATATTGAAGCCAATTCAAGAGAATGCAAGATTTTTAGGACAAGGGTGTTACACTCCCCTGCCCTTTGTTCAGCTTTATTTTTTTGACTCCCTCTTCCTTCCTTTGCTTTAATTTTCTATCCCTCATGCTAGTTTTATTTGTTTATGCATCGTATTTTTTTCTCCTCAGTCTCTTTTTCCTTTGCATATTTTTCCTTTTGGAGACAAGGGGATGATGGTACTTCTTGATATAAGTAAGTGAAAGAGCCAATAAAGACAGTGGCAAACTGCACATGCTTAGAGAATACTCTTATCTGTCTTCAAATAAGACTTATCTATTAAAAAAAACCAATTAGAACGCTACCCAACTGAGTGGTGAATAAAAATGATAACAAGGCACTGTGGTTGTTCACAAACAACTGCTATTCCCATTTTATCGCGCCGGGAGTCCTTCCAAGTTGCTCCTGCAGATGGTTATTTTCCCCCTGAGTTGCACAACAACAAGAAGAGAGGGTTAAATTGACTTTGCCCAGGTATCCTTGCCTTTCAGCAGTATAAAGTCTGAAAGAGACCAGGCAGTGACAATATATTAGCAAGAGTGCAGCATGTTTTGCCAAGTTTTGTTTGGCACATGAAGAACAACATCTCACACTAGGAGAAGAATAGGCACTCTAAGCAATTGTTAAACAACAAAGACTCAAAGTGCTATCTTGTTTGGCTGGTCTGGTTACCAAGTATTGATATCCCAGAGAGATTTGAAAGCAGAGAGTCAAAATGATCTCAATTCTGAGAAGATACATGACAAAGTAAAGCAATAACTGCCTGTATCTCTTATGGAAAACCCATGACTTTATTCTATAAGTGGTTAAAACTCATTAACACCAGAAAGGAGAAACATCAATAAGGATAAAGATGATGAAATCACAATAAAAGAAGAGAAATTTAGATTGCAGTGCAGAAAACCTTTGTAGCAGTGAGATATAGTATTGGCTGACATATTTTGACTTTGATAGAATTTTTATAAGTATATTACCAGAGTTGTGGTTTTTTTGGAAGGGGTCTAAAGACGTTTAACTACATTCTATCACTATGTTCAATTAGCCAAATTGATTTTTAGTGCACACTCTTTAAGCAATGAACTGCAAAATACTCGATATTCCATCTTCTTTAATAGGGGTCTCTGTGCACTCTTCTCCTTCTTCAAAAATAACAGAATTACTTTGGGATAAAGAATGCCTGAGCTTACATTAACTTTTTTATTTTTCTCATTAGCAAAATAAAGACACTTAGAATAGTAAATAGCAAAAAAGGAAATACAATCTGGGATGTCTGTGCTCATCTTTGAATGCTAAAAATTGTAAATGAAGGATGGGTAGCTGATGATAGAATCATCTACCTTATACAGGGAAGTTACTAGATAGTCTTTTAAGCTGAACAACCATCTTTCAGAAATATTTAGGCATATCATTGAAAAAAACCACCAAAAACCCCACGCGATTTTTATTTAATTTATGGTATTTATTGAATAATGATAGTATCTGGTTGATCTGTTCCCAATAATTTTTGAAGATATGGGTAAGAGTTCATAGATTTTTCATATTTGAGGAAGGGAGCGGGGTTGTTATATTAGATGAAGCTATAGTAATTTTTTCTAGAATAAACTTTATCAACTTTAACATTGTTATCTCCTTGTCCATAGTACAAAGTTTTTAATCTCTGATCAACCATCCTAAACTTGAATGGGAGCTGAATGTATTCAGCATCTCCCAGCATCAAAACATATGGTGAAAGTCTTATGCTTTTCTGATTGTCTGTCTCATTACATTAACAGATGGAAAATACTGCATGCTTTTAAAAATTATCAATAAACCTAATCTATACTATATACTAAAGTTTGAATGCACATTATCCCATCAGAACAAACAAAAACGCGCTTTTACCATGCATACGGTATTTACTTCTTATTTATTGCAACTGTTTTGAGTCCTTCTGGCTTCCCAAGGGTCTTTGCCACCTTACCAGCGTGACTGCATTATTCTGTCCTTCTTTGGTCCTTGAAAATGGGAAGTAAATACTCTATTAACAAGCTTACAAAAAAAAAAAAAAAAAAAAAGGTTGAGATATTCCCTTTCCCATTTTAACATTCAGACTACAAGATAAACAAGCAAGGACACAATTAGTGTAGAAATATGTCCTCACCAGAATGTTTGGTAATGCAGCCTTGCAGTGTTAATGATGTTCCACGTGCATGTGTGCATATGAAAAACCACAGGTTTATTTTTGAAATCTCCATTCTTGTTTAACAGAATGGAAATTCAAATGCTCACACAGGTGGAAATTCTTATTATGGCCATAATCTGATTCATCTCATTTGGATGCTACTTTAGCTGTAATAGCATTACAGCTACCTTGTGCCACTATTAAATTAACAGGAAAAGCAAGTTAAATGAAAATATAATGTAATTTATATCAACAAAGTTGAAAGTCAACTCCTATTGCTGAATTATCCAGATCAGCTGTACTCCATCGATTATACCATCAATTGCAGTCTGGCACATTTTTGTTTTGTTATCTCAGGACTAGGCCCTTCTTTTAACCTCATGAATTTTTATTCTGAAAATTTTTCTGCTGGTTCATTTGCAGTATTCCTATCTTAAATTTTAGAACAATTTTGTATCCCTGAATTGGTTTTGTGTTACAATATATTGATACTTCATGTATCCTGTAAGATGGAAATGGTAGAGAAATAATAACTTGGTGATAAGTATTTTTTCTACATTTGAGTTATTTTTTCTCTGTCTCTTCTGTATCCTCTTCTCTTTTTATTTCTGCTGATTGTCTCTCTGCCTTCCACCTCCTGAAGCATTTAAAAAAGGATTTATTCTTAGTTTTCATGCCTGGACAGTCTTAGGATACTTTTACATTTAATCCAGCAGTATTGATCATCCTTCCTCTTTCCTCATTACTGAAGGATTGTTATGGTCCTTGTTTCTTCTACACCACCATCCAACCATTATAATTCCTTTCTGGCCTTTCTGAAGTTCTCCCCAGTAAGTGGAACGTATTCTGGATTTCCAATGTGGTGAATGATCAGAATGCTCTCTCTGCTGCCTGGGAGAGTGGTTATTAAATTGATAGCTCCTTTATAAAAAAATCGTAGACTCAGAGAGAGGTTTAGGCTGGAAGCTCATCTTCTAGTCCCCTGCTCCAAGCAGAGCTAACTACAAAGCCAAGGTTGGCCAAGGCCTCATTCTGGACAGTTTTAAAAACTTCCAAGGACAGTGATTCTGTCACTTCTCCGGGCAGTGTTTAAACCTGCTTTAGTAAAGATTTCTCTGCCTCATTCAAAATGTCTCCTGCTACTAGTTGTGGCTGTTGTCTCCCATCCTTCGAGAAGCTCTCGTGTTGATGGTGTCCCTCTTGAAAGTGAATGGATGCAGGGACTTTCTGTCGCTCCCACACTCTGCAGATGTTACGATCACTCTCCCAGGATGACTGCAACAGCGATATCCTCAATCAGGTCTTCCTGCCCTGCTCAGAACCAGGCCAACAGATGTTGATAGGATCTAAATATTAGTCATAATCCATACCATTTAAGTAGGCTATGTGTTCTATTGTGTTTCTGGAGGGGTCTAATGACCCTTAGTGTGCCTATGTCAATACATATTCAGATACTTTAATCGTCCCTTTAAGTAATACAGGCCCATAGCTCTTCAAATAGTTTCATTTCACAGAAGAAGCACTAATTCCTTTAAAGTGAACTTTCCCCCCACCTATTTTTGAAAATGCAAGTGTATTTTTTGCTGTACTGCAGGTGGTAAGAGTACCTGAAGAGAAGGACAACAGACCATATTTTAAATATCCAGAAATAAATAAGCTGGATCAATATACTGTAACAGATTGTTTTGCTCATTAGAAGGTAAAAATAAAAAGGAAACTTGTCAATCTACCAAAAATTTAGCCTTTCAATAAGGATATAATTGGAACGAGCTGTCAAAAACAACTTTGAAATTGAATTCACAGCAGCTGGTACTCAATACATTTCATGACAGGTCATCAAAGATAAAAATTTACCTCTACATGTTGCTTCTTTCATCTCTGTCAGATATTTCAAAATGTCCAGGATTTTTAGAGCAATATTAACTATTTCACGTTAGAATAACACACAAATTGTGCCTTTAGCTTAATTGGAAGCTTTTCCTGTACAGGAACACTTCACTCTAACTTTTGCTACTCTTACTACTCATCCTTTCCTAACCCATGCCTTACAGCCTTGACTAGTCCTTTATCTCCTCTATAAATAATAGGCAATATTTTCTATTGATCAACAGGCTGTGGATACCATCTTGCGTGTGAATATTTCTTAGGCACCCAAACATACAAATCCAGAGGTATTTAGAAAGACAGAGGATAGTATTAACAATTAAATCTGATAAAGATCACTGCAATTCTGCTCTGCAGCTCACTATTTAAAAAAAAAAAACCCTCACCTTTTTCATAATACCCTAATTTTAAAAGAACAATGGTTGTTTCTTTTCCACAAAGAAAAGTCTCTTTGATATTTCCTATCCCTCCAGAAGCCCCCTAAAATAGTATAAAATTCCCAAGGTGACTAGTTTCCTCATTCGAGATAATCCATCCATTCAGACAAAATCGTGTCTCAAGTGTGATGTATCTGCACTGCAAGGAACTCTCAATGATGATTGTAAAGCAGAGTGTGACCTCTGACAGTGACTGCACATTCCTGGGCCATCACTTGAACTTGGGAAGCTGGAGCTAGAGAATAAAGAAGCCTTGCTCCCCATGGGTAGCTGCCATGCACCTGTTAGAAGGTTGCTAGAAGTCCAGCTGATTTGTTGGTTTTCACACACTCCACTCTTCTGTCATCGAGGTTGGTGAATGATTAAAACTTGCTGGTTACCTAGTTTTGTATTCATTGTGTTTGTACCATCTCCACTTTGCCCTGCATCACCTTTATGGATCTCTTTTGTCAACTGCAAAAAACTAAAGCTATAGTGGTGGGGAGGATGTGTTACAAAAGTAAAAGGACGAGAGCTAGCAGCTGAGGTCTGCTTGGCTCAGGGGACTGTGCTGGACCTCAAGAGGTCCCTTCTAGCAAAACTCTTCCTACAATTTTAAGGAAGTGTGTAAAACTATTTCAAAGAGCAAGCTCAGGCCAGGGCTCCAGACTGAACTTGCTGCAAGCTGTCACTCATAATAGTCTGGGTGGTATGACTTTTAGGGCTGGCATGATGCTGTTTTTTTTTTTTTCTAAACTCCTGAAAAGTTCAACTGGTTGCTCATCTCACCACTGCCCCAAGTGTGTGAAAGAGAGAGAAGTAATGGGTAGGGTTGAAAAAAATTCATTGCACCTGTACCCCCTGCACTCTTATTCTGTAGCCATGCCAAGGCACCAAGGTTCATAAGGGGAGGTGTAACCTCAAAGAATTACTGTAGACCTGTAAGTGTTCAGTAAAGTAGAATTCTTTACTTGGAGACTGGGTTTTATGAGCAAATTAGCAAAACCATAGCGCTTTTGGAAGTTTGAGGTCACTACAGCAAGTATCATCTTGTGAAGTCACCACTTATTTTAGCAGTATTAGTTTCACTAATAAAGGATCCTGAATTGATTAAATTAGCTTTTTTTTTTCCCAAAACACAGAATACTCAAGAATTAAGCAAACCTTTTGTCTTTATCTTATATTATAAGAATAAGACTGCATTTTATGGAATCATAGAATCATTTAGGTTGGAAAGGACCTCTAAGATCGTGAAGTCTGTGATTAACATAATTATCACAAGATTCATCTAGCAGCTGGGTAACATTTTATGGGAAGGTCTGTTGCCTCAGTATTGAAAGTGAAGTATACTTTTCAGAGAACAAGTGCAATGTTTAATTTTGGCCAGTTTCTGTTTATTAAATCTCTGTGCAACAGAATAAGATTTCCTCTTAGTTTTCCCCATAAGTCTCTTTGCAGTGTTTTGCAGAGTGACTTAGATATATGAAATTAAATAGAGAGCTGTGTTCTTTTGACCTGAAATCTTTGACCTGTGAGATAAAGTGACATTGTTTCTGCTTGAGGACAAGTTTAGCTAATTGCTGAGTGATGGCTGTGACACAGCTGGTACATGATTGTGTTCCCAAGGTAACTCTGCCATTCACAGTGATTCAGAATCAATCATTTGTTTTATAGGGAGACAGCAGGTGTTACGTGCTGCACATGGGGAAAATAGGCATTTTTACTGAGAGGGTCATCCTTCTATTGACATATCCTTTCATCTCCCTTAGTGATATAGAAAGCACATTTTCAGGGTTATAGCTGAAAGGAACATACTGTTTTCAATAGGAAGGATACTCAGGAATTTCTCCTTTGCTTAACATGAGTTCCCTGGGACTAACATAACATGAGCATAAAAAGCTGTAATAAAACTGCAAAGAAATAGTTTTATATTTTCTCTAAGCTTCAGCAAAACCATAGAGCCTTTCCCTGTGCCCCTCACCTGAAAACATTGGTTCACAACAACAGTCAATAAGCATCTTTATATTTAAAACCCACAGCAGAGACCATCTCATTAAATACCAATGTTTGGCAGTTAGGACTGGGTTCATCTCCCAGCAAAGTCTAATGGGTTTCTGTGTTTACAGTCAGAGGCGCTGGACTGCATTTGCAGTGCTGAAATTATTGCTAGGGAAAGCAAAAACGTCTACACAAACAATTACATATGCCTTCTTGTTCCTGAGACAACATCAGAAAAATAAAACGCAGAATTTGTTCCACTCCCTCTGAGTGAAAGAAGCCTAATTTTTCTCATGTTCGAACAAGAAACAATTTTAACACAGACCCTAGCCCCAGATCAGCATTTATTGGAATAAAAGAAAGAAATGCTATTGTCTTCAGTGCACCGAACTATCTCTAAGACTGAAACAAGGACATGGGTTTTGAATTACTGATCACTTTCTGTATTTGCACAAAACAATCCTTGATTTCCATCAGGTTTTATATGCAGGCAAACCCCTCAGAATCTGGCCTAATATTTCTAAGGAAAAACATAAAATAGTGAAGAAGAATGTCTGAGTTTGGTGAAAAATACATTTTTAAGAGCTGCGCAAAGAGGTGCTCTCTCCATTATTTTCTAAATGTTTTGTGTATTTGTTTGTTTAAGAAAACCACAAAAGTTTTCTTCAATTATATTATACCAAGATTTCTTAGCCAAGAGCTGTGAAGAAAATCTGTGATTGAATTTCAATAAATTGACTTTTCTCTTAAAGCTGGTTCCTTTTGAATCCAACCACAAACCATCATTAGCATAAATTCCTGCGAAACAAGAGAAGATCCTGTCAGATTAATTTAAAGCTATGGGAAATCCCTTTTCACATTTATTATCATTTTACAAGTTCAAAAATTAGTGATTTTTTTTTTTTTACTGTTGTATCATTTGGAAATATTTCTTGTAAATTCAATAGCTTCCTTGACATTATTGTTTCCTGAAGGAATACCTTTCTTGCTTGAAGGCTTGTGAAAGCAGTCCATGGTGGGTTACCCTTGGCCAACAGCCAAACTCCCACCTGAGCTCTCACTCTGCTCACAATGGAAGGGAGGGTGGAGGGAAATGGGAAGAACAGGAATGAGAAATCTTGTGGGTGGAGAAGACAAGGAGACCACTTACTAATTACCTTCTTGGGCAGACCAAATTCAATTTGTGGGAAATTAATTTAATTACTGATTTCGTAGTGGGAAATCAAAGGAGAAACAGTACAACAGCACCTTTCCTCTCCCCTTTCCCAGGCCCAGCTTCACTCATCCAAACCTGAGCCCTCTTCCCAGAGTGTAACAAGAAGATGGGGAATGGGACTTGCCATCAGTTTAAAAGAGCTCCTCTCTGCTGGTCCTTTCTCACTGTGCTGTTTCCTTGATCCCATCTGAGTCCTTCCCAGGCTTTGGTCCTTCACAAACTGCTCAAGCCTGAGTCATTCCCACAGGCTCTAGGCCTTCAGAACAATCCTGCTCCCATGTTGGTCCTTCATGGACTCTCATGCATTTCTACTATTCTGCTGATACAGGCACTATGATTTTTTGTGAAAGTCCTAGCCTTTTGCAAAAAACCTACCTTAAACCAAAAGATTAAAGCATGTAACCTCTCATCTATTCCAGACAGAGTTGTATGTTCAATTACTTTTGTCAATTTTTATCTTGCATCAGTCACTTAGAGGCTGTCTTGCATTAGAATTAAATAGTTATTTTCTAGGCTCTTTTTTTTTTTTTTTTTTTTGTTGTTTTCTTTCTTTCTCTTGCCACAT
>VZRR01007519.1:30667-71635 GCA_013398015.1 Oreocharis arfaki
AAAGTTGTTTTTTTTATGGCTTTTTTTTTTTTTTTTTTGTAGTGATGTCTCTATGATCCTGACTACATTTTGGTTATGCTGCAGAGATCTAAAGATGCATTGTCTCTGTCTTTTGAACTATTAGAACATGAAGCATAGGCAAATCAAAGAGACTGGTGAAGTGAAATTCAGGAAAGAACTGCATTTCTACGATAAGCCCACAGCCTCAATAGAAAAAATGAAACAATTTTTTGATAGAAAAAAGTAAGTGTTGGCTGACATTTGCCCTCTTGCCCTTGTAGGGCTCATAATGTTTAGATTAAATCTCTGATTCTGCAAAACCACCAGGTGAATTAAGTATATCAGTAATCATATCAGAAGTTCAAAATGCATTCTTTCAAAAGAAGCCCTTAGTACAGACTGAAACTGATTGAGCTGCATACATTAAGGATGGCCTAAATAAATCTGTAGAGGTGTTACTACATGAATGAGGCCTGGCCCTGATGGAACTCTGATTGATTGGTTTATGACAGCAGAAGACAAAGCCAATACACTTCTCCCCACGAAGCAGGCTAAGTTTTAAAAATGATGAAGATACGATTTTCAGTGCATTTTTATAGATCCTTAATTCCCATTTCTTGAAAAGGACAATGTTTTAATATAATTTACAATAGAATATATTGATTGGTAAAATTTGGATTTTTTATAGAAGAAACAATTCTAGCTGCATAGAAGCATTGATACTGCCATTACAATCTCCTCAGGATCCCTGGTATAAGGAACAAATTTTCTCAATGTGTCACTCACAAGAGATGTCAATTTTTTGACTCTCTTGATGGTTTTAAATGCCTTACTACTATTTTGTGCTGCCTTTTTAAACTCCAAATATGTGTCATTACCTGTAGATCCTACTGTCAATTTCCATTGTTTTTCTACATTTGATTTTTTCCTCTCATATTTATTTGTTTTTTTTAGTTCTAGTAAATCTTACCTGTCCTGATTTTGCATAGCAAGAGCCAGCAGTTCCAGTGATTTCTTAATCCCTTCCCTCTGCCTCCACCCTTCTTTACTGATGTTGCCAGGATGCTTGTAGGTATTTTAAAAGTAAATTTCTTTTAAAAAAATATTTTTTAAATCTTTTCAGTCAAAATGTTTTATTCTCAAATATTTATTCTTAAAAAAAGTTCTATTTTCATTCCTTCCTAGAAAAGAACCACAAAGTCAAACCCTTCTATTAAACATAGTGATAAATTAATAGTAACATTATGTGTTTCAGACATCATAGATGCACATAATATTTACTGTAGTAGTAGTATTCCCCTAAATAAGACAATGGCCTTGAGAGATTGCTGCTTATGAGCGTGCAATTTGAGCCTGATGCGGTTTTGGGTTTTGCTTTTTTTTCTTTTATTAATGGAACATATTTCTTTTTACAAAGCTGATGAGAATTGGAATGTGGGCAATTTTCTGTGGTGTGTTAAATCTCTTTAAAGATTGATGACCAGATGTGCAAATGGTCATGGATGGCTATAAAAAGCAGGAAAAAAACCAAACAAATGTGTTTGTCTGATCAGCTATGTGGAAATTAAAATGCCATCACCCTATGCAATGTCAATTGCACTATTTTGATCAAGCCATCACTGCACCACCAGATTGAAAAAGAAATTACAGTATCTTCAATTAAATTGAATTTCCTTATACGTCTGCTTCAAAGACTGCTCCTTTTTTCTTTTTTTTTTAGTGCTTCTGGCTTCCTTGCTCCAAAACAAGTATCTGGTTTCATGCTTGGGCCCTCATTTTACCTTTATCTCTTTCTAGGCTCTCTCCTTGTCTTTGTCTAACAGAAAAATCCAAGCAAATAAATGCATTGATTTTCTGCAAAAGGCTGCGTTTCTACTTGATGTTTCAGATGCTTTTGATCGGAGAACTGTAGCACTTTACTTTTCCAAGTAAATAAATTATAGCAGCCTCTGATGGTCTTAGCTGTAAGGCAAAGCAAGCAGCATCCTTATCTGACCAGGGGATAAGGTTATACAAGGTCATAAGGATATTCCTTGAGCTAGCAACCTCAGCACTTGTGGGTGCATCCTATCAGGTCACATGGACTCATATCTGTTCAGTTTCTTTACCATTCCCTAATTTAATAACTCAAATGATGGTGAGGTCTGTCTTGCCTTAGACTGTTCCACTGCTCCCAGGGGCCTGGTGCTCTCCTGAAGGCTGATCTTGCTGGTAAAATCTGAGCCAAGATGCACTGAGCACTTTACTCTTTCCTGACTTGCCCCACGCAGCACTGGGCCCTGTTTTCCTATGTACATCGATAGAAACTCCCCTGGTTTTCCTACATGTCCCTCGCCAGATTCAGTGTTAGATGGGCTTTGGCTTTCCCAACCTCACCCTTGTGGTCTCAGGCTGTGTCTCTTCTGGTTGATATCTCCCTGCTTCCACTTCTTGCACACTATTTTTCAGATGTGACTTCAGTCAGAAAATCCTTGTACTATGTCCCTGTTCTAATCAGAAGCTCCATGGAAGTTGCTGGCTACTTTTCCTTGAATTTCTGCATGTCAGGATGAATGATTCTTGAGCTTGAAGCCAAGGGTTGTTATTCAGCAATTTGTCTTATTCCCTCCTCTCACAATCCTGAACTCCACCATCTCGTGGTCATGGCACCTAAGGCTGTCCCCAGCCTCCAAATCCACAAGTCTGTGAAGCTTTCAAAAGCCTGAAAGGCTCAGACTGCTCCTCCTGTGGAAGGGAAAGATGTAAATGCTGGTACAAATGGCCCATACACAAGAAAGGGCTGAACACGTTTTGCAATTATTGTAAAATCGTGTTTTTACTTCTTTTTCAGGCTTGAGATGCTATCGCTTTTGGGACACGCAAAGTAGATATAATCTTCAAGAAGATTACAAGTTGTCTATTGCAGACAAGTGTTCTGGCTGCATAATGAGAACCAACAGATGATTTTCATTTAAGTACTTGCTATAAGATATGCTAGTATTTTGATTTTCATTGTGCTGATATTGTTAGTAAGACCTACATTTCCTTCTCCCTTATTTATGTTTATTTGACCAAGTTCAGAGTTCAGCTTTAAGACTTAGTACTATTGCATTAAGAATGTTTTGCCTCACAAGATACAATGCCCAGTTCTATTACAAAATCATTGTGCCAAATCCAATTAGCAAAGATTTTTTTGATGAATTAACCTTGTCACAGCATAATATATACACTGCACCTGCTGTTCTGCTTTAGAGCCAGACTTCAGCCCTCCTACAGTTAAGTCCTTGGTTGTTTTGCTGATCCCTTTCAGCTCACTTTTTCCTCCTTGTGTTCAGACGTCACTACCTCCAGATGTCCAAGATCTTCTGCCTCATTTATATGTATGATTTCCCTCTTCAGTTTGTTCTTTCATCATTCTCAGTACTCTCTTGTTGCAGAAGTCTGCAGCAGATGTTTGATTTTTTGTTTGTACCTTGCCTTATCTCCAAGGAGCCTTGCAAATTCTGCTGCTCCAGACAGGAAAGCAAGGCTTTCATTGGCGATCATTGGAGTCCGTGAATAGCCAAAAGAGAAGGCTATTTCTCAATCTAGCTGGGGAAATAGCATTAACCTTTTTTTTTTTTTAAATGTGCTTGACGGAATCTGACCCCCAAGGTAGCATGAACCTCCATTTTGGCAAATGGAAAAGTGGCGTTCTGGTGTGGTGGGAATTCATGTTTCCTCCTTCTGGCAGTTCCATGTGAAGAAAAAGTGCAAGAGAGGGAAGGAGTTTGTCTTTGCTGCATCTGAAAGGAGCCAGAGTGACAGTGTGAGGAATATAGACTGTGAGGCAGTGTCAGGGTAAATTTAAGAACTCCATGAGGGGTTCCAGGCAGAATGAGACCTGAATGGCTGATCCGGTGAACCCCCTCTGCTAATCTCACCGGATGTTTGGCTGTGACACTGTACCCTGCCTCTGTGTACTAAGACCCTACAAAACCTCCTATCCTCCTCAGCTTCCATGGTCTTTAGCCAGAATCCTGGTCTGCAGCATCACAGTCTGCCTCTTTTGGGGCCATTCCTGGGTGGTCTACTTTTGATGCCGGATTAGTCACAGATCTCCTGCTTCACCAACACCACCCGCAGCGTCTGCCTTGAGAAAAGAGGCAGGTATGAGGAGTTTCCTTCTCCCTCTGGCTGGTAAGAGAAGGAAAAGGAAAAAACTCAAACTTTTTGCTGGAATTAGATGCTTCATGATACTGGGCAGCAAACACAGAGGTCTGCACTGTGGGCCATCTGTCATCTCTTCAGCTGACAGCCTGACTTGAAAACAAACCAAAGGATCAGTCACTGGAGAGCAGGCTTGCATGGCCAGCATCCCTGTCAGATGGACTGCTGTCCTTCAAGTACAAGGAAGATGGATGCAGCTAGCACAGCAGGGTACACATGCTTCCTGACAGAGATCAGCTCTGGAGCAATATTCATCTGGTGTTCAGAAAGCTCAGCTCCTCCTCCTGCTCCAAATGCCTCTCCATCTCCAGCCACTGAAACTGGTTGGCCAGAGCAACCTGAGCAGAGCCCACTGGGCCTGACATGCCAAGGAGGTGAAGGGACAGCGGTGGTGCCTCCTCTACCTGCCTGGGAAAGAAAAAAGGAATCATGGCCATAGATGGCAGGAGGAGAAATCTTTCAACAGTAACTAGGACAAAAAAAAATCACTTGTCAGGATTTTGGGCTTCTCTTGGAGCACAGCATAATGCCCAGACTCTCCACTGGGATGAGATGTACTTCTGCATGAAGAACTCTGGTGTTGGTGCCCTAGTGAGGGTAGCCAGTGGCCACCACTGCACCCTTTGCTGGCCCACTTCTGGGTCCGCCCAGACACCAGCATTGAATAAATATGCCCACAGCAAATGGGTACAACCTTCCCCATTTCCAAGACAACTGTTGCAGTGCCTGGTGTTGCTTGGCTGCTGCAGCTTTCCCTGGGAGCGCAGCGGGGGCTTCTTGGGACAAGGCAGGGATTCTCTGCCCTCCTGCAGTCCATCTCGGACTCCCCGCACCGCTGCTCCAGCTGCCAGCCTGCAACTTCAGTGATGGCAAAGGAGGTGAGAAGGCTCTCCTCATGGCACTGCAAAGGTCTTTATTCCATGCTGCCTCCCCAAAGCCTGGGGCCAGCACACGGGCTGGCCCCCAAAGGCAGAGGAGAGGAGCTGTTGGCAGGCTGCTCCCAGGGAGAGAGAGCGAGAGAGAGAGAGAGAGCCACATGGCTTGGAGCCTCAGTTTACCCGGCTACCGGGGGGTGGGGAGAGCACATGGGCAAATGGTTTCAGGGCACAGGGGTGGTACATGGGCGGTGTTGGGATACAGGAACCAATAGGGAGAACTCGAGGAGTGGCCAGGACTAGGGGCAAGGGAAGGAGGGAGACCCCATGGAGAGGGCAGGAAGTGATCAGTAAGAGGGGGTACAGCGCCACAGACAACCTCTTTTCTGGCATCTGTGTTATAAACATTCCTGCTCCCAAGACACCTCCCTGACAGCGAAGCCCTGGACAGCATCCCCAGGTATGCTCTGAGGTGGTGGGGGCAGTGCAGCCTGTGCAGTGTACTCAGTGACCACAAGGCATCACTGACCAGCAGTGGGCAGACAGGGCTGGTCAAGAGCTGATGTGGACACCGTGTGGTGAAGTGGAAGGTGCTCCATTCCTTGAGGTGGAAAGGGAGGAGGTAGAGGAGCCTGCAGTGGAGTTGTGGCTAGCACTAGGTGTGGGCAGGGAGCTGTTGCAATGGTCACTGCTTCACCCCACTGGTACTGTGAAAATCCAGCAGCATTTGTTGCTTTCCAGAGAACATCTCTGAGGACAGCATGCATGATACTCCATTCTCTTCCAGGGCAGGGAAGTGGAATCCTTTGGGTGCTGTGCCTACAAAGCTTGATCTTGTAAGGGAGACGTATGTATCTGATCAAACTGTTCTGTAATAGTAGCATGCATGCATGAGGAGGGGGTGTGGGACCCTTGGTATGACATAGCTGGTTGCTATGCAGCTGTCTGCCTCTGCAGCTATTGCTTTTACTGCTGCAGTTGCTATAGGAGACTATCTGATGAAGTGATGAAAGATTTCTCCCCTCACTCTCGATGGCATATTGCCCAGCTTTGTGTACAATGCATACCAAGCATCCGATCTCTGCAAAAATCTATCCCTGTTTTCATCCTTCTCCCCCACTGGAAACCATGGAAACCAAGCTGACTCGATTCTGCCATGGACAGAGAATGGAGGGGTGGCCCAGAGCCGTGGCCCTTGTCAGTGCCACTGAGCTATCCCCATTCTTTGCCTATAGGAAAGAGTCAGGGCTTTATTCGATCAGAGCTGAAACTCAATGACACTGGTGTTTACTTTAAGATATTATTTAAAAATATTCTTTGACATGTTACTAGTTTCTGTATACTCACTTTCCTCATATCAGGCATCCCCAGACATGAGGGAAAATTATGTAGACTAAGAACACTCAGATTCATCGCATTCCTTGAGGTTTTCAAGGTGTTGTTTGTTAAACAACCAGGCATTAGGCAGAGCCGTACATACCTGTGCTGGTTGATCCATCATTTGGCAGGGGGTTGCAAGAGTGGCACTTTCTGACTCACAGAATGATTTGTTGAGCTGAAACATTTTCAGGGTTGCAGATGGGCACACACAATTATTTTTCCTGGCTGAAGTGAGGACTCTCCATCTGCCTGGTCAATAATAAAATAATGCCCTGCACGCAGTCACTTGCGCTGAAGGGAATAGTGAAAGTCTCTCTCATGCACACCCTCTGGAAAGGTCAATGGAATGGTAGCAGCCCTTTATGGCATCCTCAGCCTCCTTTTTCCCCTTCCAGCACACTAGGCCAAGAGGCCTGGCTGAAAAATGGGACCCTGAAAGGGAGCCACTGCATTCCAGCTTGAGTTGCCAGTGGCCAAAAGCTCTGTTAATTTTCAAAGAACTGGGATTCATGCTGAGCTACATCAGAACATGGGCTGCAGTCTCCATCCTGTTTATGTCCTGTCTTAAACATTTATATTTTTGTCACGGCTGCCCATCTGTGTGCGGCTTATCAGTCCCAGCTGCTGTGTTAACTCTCTTCAAGTAGCAAGAGACACAACAGCTGGTATCCAAATCTTCTCCAGACCCTCAATCCTATGGGAGATCTTAACAAAGAGAGGCAATGGTTGCCATCTCCTTGGTGTACATAGCTATCTGTTGTCCTTAGATATACTGAGAACTAAGAAGCTCTTCTCCCTTGAGCTGCCATTCTAGGAAGGGAGAAAAAGAGGTATTTATTGTGTAGCAGAGAAAGGGCTAGGGCTATGTTTGATGCAGGCCTAAGGGACAAGCCCAACATGGGCTGGGGGATGAACAGATCAAGAGCAGCCCTGCCCAGGACTTCAGGGTGCTGGGGGATGAGAGGCTGGACATGACCCAGCAAAGTGCACTCACAGCCCAGAAAGCAAAACGCGTCCTGGGCTGCATCCAAAGCAGCGTGGGCAGCAGGGGCGGGAGGGAATTCTGCCCCTCTGCTCTGCTCTGGTGAGACCCCACCTGCAGTGCTGCATCCAGCTCTGGGGTCCCCAGCACAGGGAGGACAGGGACCTGTTGGAGCAAGTCCACAGGAGGGACATCAAGATGATCAGAGGAATGGAGCACCTCTTCTATGAGCAAAGCCTGAGAGAATTAGGATTGTTCAGCTTGAAGAAGAGATGGTTTAGGGGTGACCTAATTGCAACCTTCCTGTACCTGAAGTTGAAGGGAGTCTACCAGAAGGCTGGAGAGGGACTTTTACAAGGGCATGCAGTGACAGGACAAAGGGGAATGGATTCAAACGGAAAGAGATTAGGTTTAGATTAGACATGAGAAAGAAATTCTTTGAGAGTGGTGAGACTGGCTCAGGTCTGGGCAACTGGAACAGGTTGCCCAGAGAAGCTATGGATGCTCCATTCCTGAAGGTGTTTCAGGCTAGGTTGGATGGGGCTCTGAGCAACCTGGTCTAATGAAAGGTATGCCTTTCAGGGGGGTTGGAACTTTAAGGTCCCTTCCCTTTGAACCCAAGTCATTCTGTGATTCTCTGACTCTATGAAGGACAAACATGGAAGAGAAGTTACTGTGTCAAGGTCAGCTGGGATGGGGCTCTAAGACTGCCAGAACGAACATGACAGAGGGGCATGACATTGTCCATACTGCCTGCTGGGATTGTTCCCACTTCCAGACCATGCCCAGGCATAGCAGACTAGTGCGCCAGTTGGAGAGGCTAAACACTTGCCACATGGGCTTATTAAATGTTAATCAGCCTGGAGAATCCTGTATCACTATTAGATTATGTGCTTGGCACAGTTTGACTTGTATTATGTCAATACACATAAACCCAGAGTCCGTGGACTATGTTAACACTGGCCAGAAGATTACGGAAGAGACAGTAGAGAAGATCTACTAAGCTAACAGATTTTCACGCAGAGACAGAATGGAAATGCTGTGCAATTATCCTACATAACACAAATTGACTGACTTCATAAACGGTATAAAAACATCTGCATTTTTGAAGCAAAACCACGTAGCAGCAGGGTCCTGTTCCCGGTCTCAGTAATCCTAGTTGCAAGAAAAAATTATTTTTTTGAAAAGAAGTCAGATAGGGCACATCAAAGAGCAGCAATAGGTTGCTGCTCCCTGAAGGACAGAGAGACAAGAATCAAGAGCAACAGCTGAGATGATGGGGCAGGGGTCTCAGCCAGAGCCCAGTCCCACAGACCCTATGCAAGGTGAGCAGGGTGGGACAGTGACTGTGTTCAGCCAAGGGTCCAGACCCCCAGGCATGTTCATGTTATTGTGGCAGGTCCCAGGTTAAGCTGGAAATTTACTCTGCAGGACAAGGACTAGAGTTGAACTGGAGACCAACACTCCAGTGACTTGGCTCAGGGACGGATCGAACATCCAGAGCTGAGCTTAAACAGAGCTCCTGGTCCTTGGGACAGGGTGCTAGGTGGAGGTCCCAGGCAGCACTGGGTCAGGGCTGTTGAGGGTTATGTACTCTCAGAACTTAGGGCAGATGGTGCCTGGACAAAAAGTACACAGGCAGAGAGCAGGCAGAGCCAGGCAGTCTGCACAAAGGCAAGGTCATCCATGGGCGGAAGGACTTCACACATAGAACAAAGATCACACAAGAAACAGCAGCAAGAGTTCCCTGTTGAAATCAATCAAAAGACAGTATGGTAAAGGAGTATTACACCGAACCCTGACAAGTGTTTCTACCAGCAAATTGAATGTGCCTGGTAGCAAACATACCCAGGCACTGAGGCCAGCTGGCATGAAGTGGCCTGTGCCTGTACGTGTAAGCTGCCTTGGCTTTTAAGTATTAAACCACATCCAGCTCAGGAAATTCCCCATGGAGCATACAGAAGGCAGGGCAGTACTCTGGGCATTTTTGGAGCTTTGGCTATCTGGCAAGAGGAGAGATATTTTTCCTGTCCCAAAGGTGTCAAGTGTCAAGAAAGTAGCTGGCTGGTCGGACATGAGACAGTAAAAGCATGTGACAAAGAGATGCTTGGATCTGCTGCCCAGGAGAGTGCCTGTGCACCAGAGTGGGCTGCCATTCTGCAATCCGGCTGTGGGGCACGTTACAAGTTGTGGGAGCAGCTAGAGCTTGCTCCTGCTCTGCCCGAGCTCTGCCAAAAGCCTCGGCAGCACAGGTGCTGATAAACTCTGATAATCTTTGCTGATAAACTCTGATAATCTTTGCTGATAAGCTCTGGGCTGTCCCGGGCTGATGGCAGAGATTGTTCTGGGACATGCTCAGCCTCTACTTTGCTACTATTCAAACTGAGTCTTCGGGCTGTGGAGAGCTACCAGCCAGGCTGTGATGGCTTTGTTGCTGGGGAGAGACCTCCAAAATGAGAACAGACACAAAACACAGAATGATATTTAACTTCTTTGAGGCCACTTGGGATTTTCCATTTTCTGATTTTCTGCTCACTGTTGTTTATTCTTCCATACCTTTAAGATGTGACATCCTTTTAAGACTGCACAGCCAAACGGGCAAACAGTACTCTGGAACGGACTGTGGAGGTGCACAGTAAAATTATATTTTTGTTCTCTAATTCCTAATTTGCATTGTTTTTTCCTTCCTTGGGCACTAAGAATGATTGTCAACAGCCCCAAGATTCCTGTCAGGAGCACCAATGGCTCATTGCTGTACTTGGGCAGTCAGGGCTGTTTCCTACTGCCTTTTCCACAGCTCTGTAATCAGTAACTCTGGAATTTGATCTTGTTGTCTTTTAAATTCTAAGATTTAGAGATCAGTTTTAGTTTTTTCGACTTTGAATAATTTTGACTTCACAATATTCAACAGCATTTCTAGGTGAATTTGTGAATATATTGAGCATACATCCCAGGGTATATTCATTAATGTAAGAGATTTGTGGTGACAACTGGCCATTTAGCCACATCTTTTATTTTCTCTCTTTTAATGAGCAATTTTTCAATTTTTCTCTTCTTTTTTTCTCTTTTTTTTTTTTTTTTTTTTTTTTTAATGAGACCAGTTTCGAGAAGAGTTCTTGGCAGGATTTTTTTCTTTTTTAAAACCCAAATATAGTTATCCATTTTCTTGTTCACTGCCTAAAAGAATAAGCCATCAATTTGTGAGGGATAACTTCTCTCTACAAAAACTGTGTTGACTATTGCATGCTTAATCATTGATCACAGATCTATTAATTCTTTCTTCCATTCCACTTTCACTCATTTTTTTCTTGCATCAGAGACAGCCTTCCTGACTTGTACACCCAGGGGCACTTTTCAAAATTCTCCATGACATTTGCTTTACATTTTACTGGTAGCAAAATAGATTTAAGCAATAGATTACACACTTGGCTGTTTGGCAATCTGTTTTACAATCTGTCCAAACACAAACCACTGATTTTGAAATAGTTTTACTGCTTTTCACTTCCTATTTCTAAGATGTTTTTCTTTCTTCACCTTTCCAAGGAATACTGTATTTGAGTTCCCAGTTTCTAAAGCCCTTTGTGCTTGTTGAAAGTGATAAAGAAGCATTATGTAGAATAACCTTGAAAATTCCTGGTTCATAAAAACCTGTGTGAAGAGCACTCCAGGAAGAGTTTGACCCACCTCTTCCATTTAATTTTGTTTTGATCCATATGTATATGACCTTTCTACCAGCTACTGATGATAACCAAAAGAGCTGGGTCCAGTACCAAAATGAATGATATTAGGTAGTCTATCCCTAGATAGTCTATGCCTTTCCAAGCAGATTTTTTAAAACTAATAAAGACATATGGCTTTTCTGTCAGAGCTTTCTTAAAATCAAAATATAGATGCAAAGGTAGGTAACATGTAAGAGTAGAGTGTGTATAGATATATATATACGTATATATATAAACATGTATTTCTACATATACATACGTATATATATATATAGATGATCAGGAAACTAGTTTTGCTGTAACGTTAACCAAGTGTTTATCCCTGGTTTTTGGTTATGATGTCTGGTACATAAAAAAAGTATTTAGCTAACAAAAGAATTACTCAAGATGTCTTGATCCCTGAAAAGGTCTATCTTGAACAAAATGAAGACATGCTGTAAATTTCCATTAATCTAGATCACACAGGCCTAATCAAATTAATTTATATATGGCCTTCTGATTAAACCTAATGTAAACACAGAAATTTCAATCAGGGATCTTCCTTCCCTTACATTACTAAGATAAGCAAAACTTTTACAAATTTACTACATCCTATGATACAAGAGCAGACTACTTGGGGATTTTTTTGAGAAATCTAGATAAGTCTAGTGTTATGGAATGCTCTTTCAATGTTCATAAGGAGCACTTTACAGGAAAGTTGTCACTAACTCCATCTCACCATTGCAAATGTCTCTTTTCTACACAGGATGTGCATACTGAAAAATAATTTAGTCTTCAGTATTACAGTCATTCTTTGGGAAGTCTGGATTCCTTCACTAAAAGTCATGTTGCTTGATCATATTGTTATGTTGATCACTTTGGGTTTGGTTTATCTTTTAGGTGGACAACAGTATACAGTATTCTACAAAGCATTCATTGCAAAAAATGCTTAACCGCTATGAGAACTGTAGTTTTCCTAGGACAAATACACAGACAGTTTTTTTCCTGGTCATGGATTCAAAGTTTGGGTTTGAAGGGACATCCTAAAGTCTGAAGGGATATCCTAAAGTCATCTAGTTTAGTGCCTCAACTGAAATCAGGACTAGCTTCTAAATTAATCATCTGTTCCTATTGGTACAGAAAATTTAGGAGTAAATGACCACCAGAAAATAGGGTATAGATGAGTAATCCTTGAGCCTAAGCTGTAAGCAGACTGCCCACCACCCAGGTGTAACTTCCATAATATGGGTTTGTTTTGAATGCAGGAAGCAGTGAACTATGAAAGCTCCTGGGCCCAGCATCAGTGGCACACGAGATGAGCACCACACCACAGGGGAGTAGTGGAGCCCTTTTCTTGATGCCTTAAGTTTTAACTTTTATAATTTAAAATCCTGTACTGTCTAGAGCATAACTCTGAAGTTTCTTGTAGTCTGTTAGTTGCTGCTCTCTTAAGCCAGATAGACATAACAAGCCCTCTCCAGGCCTGCCCTCCAAGGACATCCAGCCTGTCCTAGGCCCAATGTAAACCAACATCTTGGGAAGGGGGGGTGAGCTTGGGGAAAATTACATCATTAACTGAAGCTTTAATTGGAGAATTGAATTTGATATGCAAATAGACCAAACTCATAAAAGTGTGAAGAACTCGTGACCTGGGGTCCATCTTGGGGTCCATCTTGGCAGCAGCCTCTGGCCCCCCAGGGTGTACCTTTGAAGATCCTTCAAATAAATACCTACCTTTATTCCCTTGCTCTTGTCTAGTCGCTGTTTTTTAGGTGGCCTGATCAGGCATCATTCCCAGCTGAAGTGTTTCAGCTTTGCAAAACTGTGAGTGGAGAATACTTAGGCCTGGGAACTGACCTGCATTACAGGTAGGTTAATAAACAGAGAGCTCGCTTAGATGGAAAGGCCACAGTGACCTTGTTTATTGAAGAAAAAGAAGAGGTTTTATATTTTTATTACTATGAGGTTGTTCTTTGGCTGGCAATGACATGCTGGCTAAATTATAATAATAATGTAACCATGGTAATGTGGGCTTAGTGAAAGTGATTTGTTTAACTAATTTTATTGAACATATTAACTAAGGACTCAAGAAAAACTTGGAGTGCAAGTCTTCCTGTCTTTTCCTAATACAGTGTTTCCAGAGAGCACTCCCCTTCTTCCACTGGTGTAGGGCACGATGAAGGACGCAGGCTACTGCTTTGGCACTAGCCATGATGGTTATGTGGCAGAGTGCTTTAGTTTAGGCAGTGAAGACACTCCTCAAGCAAGCGTCCTGATCACCCCCATTCCCCCGCTGCAGTGCACGTCGTGGAGGGGTGTCACAGGATGAGGACCGAATTCTTTTGCCATGAAACTAAACTGGAAGGTGTGTGTCAACAGCACACCTAATGTGCTCCAGCTCCACGTGACCATTCAATACATGAGACCAGACCAAGGCTTGATCAAAATAAAGCTCCAAGAAGCATATCTATGTCCAGCACAGCTGGACATTGCTTCCTCAGCAGTTGGTGTTTCATTCTACCTACGTGTATTATTCTTTAAAGAAGACATAGTCAAAAGATGTTAACTCTGTTTCTTGATACCTATTTAAGAGAGCCTTTGACTTCCTGCAAGAATGTAAATGTTAGATCAGCAACGGAACCTAACAAGAGTTCTAACTGTGAGTTAATCCTACCCCTTTACAACAAAGTCTGATGGTTGGCAACCACAGGGGTCTTTAATATAATCTTGATTGTTTTTAATTCCCTAGTCCCTGAGATTTCTTTCCTGTATATCTTTGAGGTCTGTTGTTGGTATTTTATACCCCTCAGCCTTGCACAGATTTTCCTGCATGGATTGTATGGTGGAAAAGTGGCCTGCAGAAGAGAGTAAAAAGCAGGACTACAGACTAAAGTACCATAGTTTACTTCTTTGGCATTGCTTATACTGAAAGTAAGAAAGGGAAAAAAGGCCTTGTAGAGAGAAGAGAATGTGTTTAGCGCAGAATACAGAAACAAACATAATTCAGGAAGTGCTTGCTCCAGTGTAGTTTGAGCAGACACCTCACAGTCATGAGCTAAAATGATTCCATGGTTTGCAGGAATGGGATCACAGGGTATCCACAATCTTCTCATATCAATATTGCATCAAATTTAAATGGGTTTATCTAAGTTATACCTCCTGCAGAAGCTCAAAATCAGGAAAAAAGTGACAAACCACTGAAGGAAAGCAAAATAGCACAAATGAAGCATCCATTAGTGGGATGTCTGAGTTTGTAAAGCATTGGGCTGGGTGTTCACCATTTGATTTGAAATGACAGAATTTGGACGGCACCTACAGCTGCTGTAATGCTGTGTAATCTGATGAATCACTTCTGCATTTAAGCACTGAGTACTTGCTGACTAAGACCGATTGCAGAATTGTGAATCCACAGTTAAATTATAACTTAAAATTGTTTTATCAGATAATGTAAATGAAAGGTATTGCTCTTTTTAATCTTCAGCTATTAAATTTTATGTGACCATTCACATGGAATATAGCGATATGACTGAAGGACTGGTACAAACCCACCATTTGTTCCTGATCTTAGAAATCATTAAGCCATAGCATTTCCTCCCTTATGAATGCAAATGGTCTTTATTGATTCTATTATCATAAAACATTTACCTCTGTATGCTCTGGTGTGAGATTTTTCTCAGATGAAGAGCTCAAATCGTTAAGTAATTAATAGTATCATCTTCCTCATGTTCTCAGGAGAAACACAGACAAAGAGGTACAACAAAGAGTATTGATTAATACTGAAGCTAATAATGTATTTTTTTACGTCTGTGTTTTACGCCCATCTATCATCTTCTTTTACACTGTTGACACATTTTTAGTTTACCAATTTTTCTACCCACACTCCACTTCTCATCTCTTTTTCTCCCCATTGTTTTGCTCCAGAATTCTGATTTACTTTACATTACTCCCATAAAGCAATCAGGTGGGACAGGGGCTCTCACTGGCCTGTTGCATCATGCTTTGCCCTTCCAGGTCACTTCTTTATGCTTCTACCTGCTTTGAACCAGTACGGGGACAAGGATTGTACTCAGATCCTTAAAGAAGCATATGTTGCGAACTTAGCAGTAGCCCAATTTGCAGATACACAAACATCAGAGAGGTGTCCTCATCCCATTGTATGCCAAAAACCTAGTACAACAGGAGAGAAGAAACAAAAAAAGGGCTCATGAGTAACTGCAGAAATCACTGATGTTTCTGGATCTGGAAACCAAAGAACTCAGCAAAGGGTAGAACGGGTAATAACTGGTGGGGCACTGCATGGATAAAGGTGGGTAGCACATGTCAGTAGAGCATTAAAAAAGGCACTTATTTAAAATGAAAGGACATAAACACGGGGCTGAAAGGAGAACCAAATCTCTCTTCAGATGTCAAAACCATCTTCTCTCTCCTTTCATTTGGACAGTAACACACTAATAGCAGAGTAGAGTAGACTCAGACTTCCAATAAGCATTTTAATACTTAAGATAAAACGAAAAAGTTAGATAAAACTGAACAGATGAGGAAGACAAAACTTTAAAAACCTAAAGGGGCTTTAGGAAAGTTTGAAGTTAAATATAGCTTAAACAATAGCTCTTTACAAACTTACTAACTGATGGACTAGGGAACTGAAATGGGGCTCACAGGAGAATACTGGAAAATAATTCCCCACTACATCTTTTGCGTGAGAAAGAAAGTTCATAGAAAAAGCAAAGAGCAAAAAATGTGATCCAGCATTGCTTCAAAATCTTATGGGGCCACAAGACAGAAAGTTGAGACAGAGCCAAAACCATAGTAATCTGGACAATGAGTCATGATCCAGAGTCATGCTCTTTGAGTCATGATCCACGATTGGCAGAAGAAGAGGAAGAAGAAGAAGAGAAGAAGAAGAACACAGACTGTAGCCATCAGATACCCAAAATGAGTAAACAAAAGAAAATAGCAGCCTAAGATTTACAGAGTATGAAGCAGGTTTTATTAGAGGATAAAAGATAATGCCTGCTTCGTGAAAGTTGTAAACAACAGCCTCTGCATGGTGGAGGTGGAGGGCATTGGTTAACACACACTTGGTGTTCAGACTGGTGGTGTTTTTCCTTAGTGGAAGAAAAGTTGGGCTGTCTGCATGACATCAAGATTCCTGTGATCCTCAGATTCCATTCTTTCCACACTTACTCATCTCTTTTTAATCTTCTCCACATTTGCTAGCAGAGTGTATCAAATTATCTAAAAATAACCATTCTTTCTGGTATTTGGAAATTAGCCAAAGGATATCCTTTCAAAGAAAAAAATGAACAAGAATCTGCCAAGCAATCCTTTGTACAGAAGTTGCAAGTAACTACAACACTGCACAGTATTTTTGAGGATGGCTACACAGCAGACAACATCCACACCATGTTCTTATTTTCTTTTTTTTTCCTG
Source organism: Oreocharis arfaki (assembly GCA_013398015.1). Classification (NCBI taxonomy): domain Eukaryota; kingdom Metazoa; phylum Chordata; class Aves; order Passeriformes; family Paramythiidae; genus Oreocharis; species Oreocharis arfaki. The sequence goes on from VZRR01007519.1 coordinate 47,224, forward strand.
AAGTTCGTTGTAGCCATTCTAAGGTTTAAAAGTAAATCAGAGAACAGGTGTTTCTAATGTACATTTGTTTTCTAAAACAGCTGGTGATAAATCCTTTTCTGTAGCAACCAACCTTTTTGGTTAGGTATTTAAGGGTTATTTTCCTCATTTTCCCCTTTTTTTTATTCTTCTGCGTGGTTGATAGATATGTTGCATCTCTTTTTTAAGATCATTTTTCCCAGCCACAGTACAGCTGAGGACAACCAACTCTTTTTATACAGTCAAAGGAGATTTATTTACCCCTTCAGTTTGTAGCATTCCAAATAATCCCTTTGACTGTCATGCAGGCCTCCCACCCCTCCACCAAGCTGGAATTTCTTGGGCGTGTAAACACAAACATGATGTGCTCGTGGCACCAGGTGCTAGCAAAAGGGTGTCTCTTAAAACACCTTCTGAAGAACGTTCCACTAACCCCCTGCATCAGAAATGCCACAGAAGCTGAGCCAAACAAATAAAAGGGCTGGAAAATAGCCTCCTAAAACGTGTGTATTTCTGACAGACGCATAACAGTCTTCGGCATACTTCCAAGCTGCCATTTCACCAGTGATTAAGTCAGAGGATGAAACCAGTTGTTCTACGAGGAAAAGTGACAGCGAAAAAAATTAAATAATTGAGGATCTCTCACGGCACTGAGATGGCAAAGATTTGTTCTTTGAATAAGTCTGCCACACAGATTTAACAGCGTTTTTCTCAGGCAAAGTTCCTTCAGTACCATGTGCTGCAATGAGGGCAAGCACAGGATTGTTCCTGTACTACATGCTACTATTTTGTACATGTTTTGTGTCATGGAAATACACACCTCACTTTTGGTGGAGCTTCTCTTTTCCCCTATCATCCCAAGCACTGTATCATATAGGAAATTCCAAACCCCCTTCTTCCAGCCTGAGATGTAATTTTACCTAGTCAGAAAATGGAAGGACAACTTTCTCTCCAAGCAGTGCTGACCATGCTCACACTCCTCCCCTTTTACACCCATCATGATCTGTGACCCATGGCAATGAACGTTTTGGGGCAGTGTGGCTGTGCATCCCCCTCCTGATGGCTTTTCCCACCTGAGGGGTGCAAAAAGCTGAAATGCATTGAGCAAAGCTCTCCACAAAGCTCCAGTAGAGCTTTTCTGTCATATTCCAAACAGGTCCTTCAGTGAACTTGTATCTAATTAAGATATTCAATCCTGTTTTAAATCTGGTAATAAAGAAAATAGGTTTGGTTTTATTTTTTTTTTCCTTATTAGGCACTCCCTTGTGTTTCACAATAGCAAAAATCTTGGAGAAACTGTCTTTTTATTCAAAGGTATTCTGTCAACAACTGTGTAACTTCAAAAGAGTAAGAGCCTTCTTTTATTCCACTTCCATGATCTATAACAAATCTCAAGGTTTCTTTTGCAAGATATCTGTTCACCATTGCATCAATAAGACCGGATATCTCCTTGAATGTAAAAGCTGCCTGGAGGTGGAAATACTGTGTGGTGTGCCTTAATTACACAAACCTCTGCACAGCAAAGCAGCTGGCAGGTTACTTGGAAAGACCTGTGCACCGTTTTTCTTTCTCACTTCTATTCCCTCTTTGTGAAAGTGGCCTGCTCTGCCATCTCTTTCCCATAGAGAGTTCAGGTTGACCTTAAAATTTTAGCATCTCACAGCAAGAACTAGAAACGTTTCTTCTGAAGAGTAAAAATCTCAGTTGTGTTCTGATGTTTTTTATTTAAAATTCCAGCTTGTTCCTGGGCTTCATTCTATCATTGTCTTCTGGAATTGTCAACAGAATGTATATTTTTAATCACAATATTAAAAAAAAAAAAAACAAAAGAAAGAGAGAAAAAACTCTTCGAGACTTTAAACTCCGTAGCGTGGTAGAGTTTGTCAAATCTTATAGTAAACAAAAATGCAAGGAAATGGTTAATGCAGAAGCTTAACTTTTGCGCACATCAGATCCCAAGTGATCAGATTTACCTTTTCCTTCAGCAGCTAGTTGTTATAAAATAGCGTTTTCAACCTAGTTGAAAAGTGAAGTAGTTTTCTGCATCCCCACATTTTGTGCCCACAGGTCTCCTCACTGGCTTTTCTTTACATTTGAGTTCTTAAGATTTCTCCAGCTCCAGGCTCATGCCAGAACTGCATTTGGTTATACGCCTTCCTGCCTCAGACACTCAGAATTATTGCAAAAGTTATTTTCTTGAGTCTTCCAGGTCTGTAATTTGCAGACTGACCTGCAAAAGTGCTTTTGTGACAAAAAGCAGAAAATAACACATATTACACTGCTTTATTTCGCCTTCGTGACTGCTGCCCATACCCGAGGGGCACTAGCACGCTCACCATGTTTTAAATTGGCCCTCAGCGCAGCTCTTACTGGCACACAGCTGCCGGTGTGTTTCGGTGCTTCTCTTAACAAATATACTGCAATTGGGCCAATACAAAGACCACTCACCCAAAGTCATCTGCACATATTGCACGCAAATAAACAATGCTGGGGCCAGCAAGAGGGCTATGACCACCTGATGTTAGCCAGAAATTTCTCTCTCTGGCAAATTATTCATATCCAGAGCACCATGGCAACACCAACCTGTAGCATGGCAAAATACATTGGAATACATTGGAGTGCCATTGGTTTTGAACACATCCCAGAGTTTTGCTCACTGCCTGGAAGCCCCTTACTAACAACCGGCGAAAGTTTTTCGAAAACCGTTTGGTCAGACCATCTCATTCCTTGGGTTTTGTCCCTGCTAGCAGTTTTGTATCTGTGCTGTCTCCAGTGAGTATGAAGCCAGCTGCAGAACAGCTATTGCTTACATCATTCACACCTAAAATTATAACTCTGTGTGCCCACAGTCCGTGTACTTCAACTGTGTGCTCACTGTATCTGTGTGTTTGCTAATAGGAGCCAGAGAGGAATAAAATCAATTTTGGGGACAAGAACGCTGGGGAAGGACTTTTTAAAGGCCGTGTATTGACAGGCCAAGGGTAACTGCTTTAAACTGAAAGAGGGTAGGTTTAAATTAGATATTACAAAGAAATTCTTCACTGTGAGGGTGGTGAGGCACAGGAACGGGTTGCCCACAGAGGCTGTGGATGCCCCATTCCTGAAAGTGTTTCAGGCCAAGCTGGATGGGCTTTGAGCAACCTGGTCTAGTGGAAGATATCCCCATCCATGGCAAGGAGGCTGGGACTAGATGATCTTCAAGGCTCTTTCCCACGCAAACCATCCTGTGATTCTGTGACAAGGGATGCAGGGCAATCCTCCTTCCTGCCTTGTGAGGGCTGGGACCCTGGGTATTTTTCCAGCCCCAAGTAGTGGTGCTCAATGGGGGTGATTCAATCTTTATGTGGAGCTCACAGCAAGGTTGGGTGCAAGCTCTCAGTATGGACACAGACAGACCCTGCAGACCCCAAACCTCTCACATAACACCCCTCATGTGTCCTGTCCCTCACAGTGTTATCTGCAAGTTTTGACCCCTTCTCACTCAGATGCTTATTAAGTCCATAAATTTTTCATGTCACCTTCAGCAGTTGAACATGTTTAATTCAGTACTTTCTGCTCAGGCCAGGGCCCTGGCACTTGCACATACTTCAGGAGAAATGGTACAGATTGCTGCACTGATTGAAAATGTAGTCACAGGCAGTCAGATAATCCCAATTTATTTGTTTGAAGGGCAAAGTATCAATCGCATCACAGTCCTGCACACCCTCCCATACATCCTTCCACACACCACTTCACCACACCCACGGCCTAGCAAGGACTACTGAAAAAACTGACACATCCCAATGGATGCTCTCCCTTCTTAAGATACAGTATGTCTTGAATTCATCACATTCATGTCACACATGTTCCAGAAAGAGCCCTTTTTTATCTCAGGTTTATTAATCAAACAGAAACTTCCCCAACCATAATTCTACAGACTCAGTCCAAGGTATAAATACTAATGACTGACAATGGAAAGCATAAAACAGATATCAAAATCATGTGAACACAGACTGAAAATCTGAAGTTAATGCCTACCTGACTTGATTCTGCAAACAAGAAATGGAAATTATCACAAAATGAAAAAAAAAATTAAAAAAAAAATTTGGAACCAGAGAAGTTCCAGACAGAGAGAGAGCTCCCAGTAAAGATAGCAATTTCCACACCTTCTCCATAGGTGTGTTGATCTTAGGAAAAAGAAAAAAAAAAGAAAGAAAAAAGAAATAATGTGAATTAGAGAAAGAATATATTCATAATATTGTTGAATATAAGATTCATGATTCCACCTGAAGCTAGAGGGATATCTGAATCTGAGTTCAGTTTTCTGTCTACAACCTCTATAGACTATTCTTTGGTGAAGAAATATCCCATTCAAATATTAAGGATTAAGAGGTTCTAACTGTGCCCTGGAGAATACAGGTACCAGTTATTTCATGACTAATTTGGAGGATGAGGAAGTCTTCACTGTGGAAGTCAGGGTGTTTGAATGTACGTGCTACAGTCAACATACTCTGTTGAAGTGTTGCACTGAAATATATTGACAGAAACACTGTGGGCAAATTTAGAACCCCAAATGGTCACCCATTAAAAACTACTTGTGTTCATGTTCAAGCTATTGAAAGGTGTTACAGTATCTCAGTAAACAAGCATTTTGTGGCTTACTGAAAGTGATTAACATATGCAATACAAAAGTTTCCTAATGACTGAAGATACAAATTTCAAAGGCATAAATTTTCTGGAAAGGTATTAAATTAGTGCTGTAGATGAGAAGAAAGAAATGCTAGTTATATGCACAATTGCTCCTTTTGGCAAGGATCTTCTGAGATCAGAGGAAACGAAACAATCAATCTTTAAAATCCCTTGAGAAGCGTGATCATGTAAGTCCTCAAAATGTTCTCTGGTACAATTATCATTGAAAGGAAAGGAGACCTATCAAACTGTGAGACACCTTATGTTGGTCTGGCAAAATTGCTCTAATAAATGTTAATCAGAAAATGTAATGAATTTCTGCACAGCACTGTCTAATTTTATTGCAAAGCATTGATGCAGGCATCAGTTCAGCCACCGGCCAGTCAAAGACTATGAAGTGATGACAATTCATGCTAATAATAACACAGAGATCATTAAAAGGTGGCGTGGTTTTAATACAAATGAGAGAAGAATATTATAGTTGCGTATAGCATGTCTTCCAATGAATTCTCTCATGATGTATACCCTCTCCTCTCCTTCAGATGTCTCCCAACACCTGACCATACCAATGTGCCCAACAGACAGTCTCTTCAAGCTACACAAAAACTAAACTTAGTTGAGGCTTACATTGTAGGTTTGGTCCAAAATTACTTGTGACCTGTTCAGATTAATTTATTCTTTAGACATCAGTATACTTTTCTCTTTTTTTCCTTCCAATTTCCTCCTATGTAATAGCCTGTTCTTCTGATGTGTTTTGGAAGAGCCTCTGTACCCAGTTACCAATCTAAACAAATGAACCCCCAATCCTCTGATCAGCTGCTATCTGTTCTCTATTTTGTGGGACATGATGTGCAGCAATATCACTCTGGTATTTCGTCATGAAATTTGGTAGATGAACTTTTCGCAGGTCCACCGGGAATTCAAAATTTGAAGTGGCTGAATCCAGCACGTATTCCAGCAAGTCTGTGCACACATACTTGCACACAGAGTGTACTCATGTACCTGCATACCAGGCTGGGCACACAAATCAGCACAGACAGACACACTCAGCACACACACAAACACAACTGGCACCAACAGCCTCATCCTTCCCCTCTCTCTGGCTGAGCATGAGGAAGGTCTCAGTGGGATAGACATAAAGACAGACTGTGTGTGATAGCAGCCAAGTTTTACAATTAGATTTTAATTTTTACTTTTATTCATTCATAGTTGCATCATCATAACAAGATGGCTTGATTCTGATGTCTGCTTTAGGCAGAGTGAGGAGACAAGGGCTGTGGAGGGGCTTTTGTTTCTCTATGTCATCCTAGACTTGCACATGACATCACAGAGATCAGATAGAGAAGGCAGAGTATTGTGCAGGTTTTGGTTCTTACTACACAAAGGAAGAGGAAGAACAGCCTTTCCATGTTAAATCTGCATGAACAGTGCTATCACTGGGAGCTAACTAAGGAAATGGAGTAACAATTGAATAAACTCTGCAATAAACCTGTACCCTATAAACTAGTTTTTACTATCATATATTTCCCATTATAAATTGAAACAGAAATGTCAGGTGAGATATAGAAAGAATCTGCTTAACAGCTGGTTCACACATTAATTTTTCAATGTAGTACTGGTCTGAAGTGACTTTTTGTTAGCTTGTTTTATTATTTAGAAAAGGGAGGGAAAAAAATCACACAGTGTACTGTACAAAAAGTCTTCATATCAGGTTATCTGACAATATCTCGGACTTTTTCCTTGCAGTATTTTATTTTCTCTGAGCAGCCTTGAATGCTCAGAACACCGGGTAGGAGAGATTTGCTTAGAACTTAGAAGCTACTAAAACTGTAGCAGTTAAATTCCTGCTTACATTCTGAAAGAGAGCAGGGACTGTCTTTTGGGAATGAGAGGATGCAGTAGGAACTGACAGAGGATAAATAGCCTCATTTCAATTTCTAAAATGCTGAGGGCAGAATATTCTGTTCCTGGTGGATAGCTGACTTCATTGCAAAAGTATATTGTTTAAATTTCGAGACTAGCAGAGAGATTTTTTAAAATGGAAAGGGCTTCCAATTTCCACTCATTTGTTATAAAACCCTATTAAAGTCTGAAATCTAGACTACTTTTGGACAATAGGTGCAGCATCTAAAAGGCATTTGCAGAGCTCAGACAAAATCCAGCATAAGCTATTCCTAACTGTAACTTGTTACAGCAGAGTGAACACTATGAGAACAGCACTTGGTCAAAACACGTAGGGCAAGAAAAAGGAGCCTGGAGGGAAAACACAGTTCTCCATCTTGCGTGTGACCTGAATAGCAATTTTTTGCAGGAAAAATCAGGTAGGCTATTTACAAACAACAGAATTGCTTTGAAGTGCTTAGTCAGAAAGAATGCATCCTCTCCTGTGCTTCTCCCACTCATCCTCCACTGTGAGCCACAGGCACCTCTTCCACCTTCCAGTTTCCCTCAGGCTGAGACGCATTTGGGATCTACCACAATGCCATGATTCACTGAAGATTCCAGTCTGGGACTTGTTGATTTCTCGGTCTTGTGGCGCTCAGGGACCAGGAAGCATTTAGCATAGCTTAACTCTCAATCATCCAGAATTTTTCAGTACTTCAGGAGAAACAAACATTTAATGACATCAAGTAAAAAGGGCAGATGACAGGAGAACCCTGCCCAGAAAGGAGCATCTCTTTGACATTTGAATCTCTATTGGAGGTTCAATAAGAATAAGAGCAATCTTTTGTGCAAACAAAGAGGAAAGGATAGGGAAGAAACATTCAAAGAAACAAGTATTTACTTCACATTTTGATCAGCAAATACCTACATTTGTGAAGCTGTTTAACTGGTTATGTTTCCAGACTGTACCCAACTGTAGTTTTTAAGCAAGCCAAGGTTAAAGAACAATTTTTCATCTAGAAGGACAAACAGTGAGCTATTTCTGTAACCTTTCAGAAAAGAAAACAGTCTGAGAGCTTGAGCCCTTAAGGAAAGGCAGTCAAAGCATTTGACATCTTGTTTATCCTACCAGATGATCTTTAACATTTTCTGTCTTACTGCCAAAACCTACCAAATATAAGTGATGTAAAGAATTGACAGAAATACTGTTTCCCCCCACCTATTATTATTTTAAAACAAAGCTCTATACATAGGTTTACAGTATCTGGTTGGGGAAAAATTTTCCCTTAAGATGAATCCACTAAAGTTGGCACACATCAATGTTGCTTTGTATTTTTCCATACTCTTAACTCAGAGCTCAAAGTTGTTAACAGTACAAAAATGAACTGAAGAGGGCAGTCCAGTCACAATCTTCATACCTTCCAATGTCAGCAGTTGGGCAGCTCAGAATCACAATGGAGAAAAGAGGAAGAAAGAGGGAATGTTATTCCTCTCTTGGCCTTTCATTTTTTTTAACAGTTGAAATAAAAATGTAGTCATTCAGATAATAAAACGAGAAAAAAATTGTATCTATGACTAGCCCAGTGATCATTTCAGAACATACATGGGCAACTGGCTTCTAGTCCTTGCTCCAGTGGACAACTTCATATTTCATTACAAAATCTCTAGGTAGCTATGATGTGCTGCTGCTGAGGACTTACAGAGCTCTCTCCCCTTTCAAAATTAAAAAAAAAAAGAAAAAAAAAAAGCATCTGAAACTATGTCTTCAGTAACCAAGCAGAGTTCTCTCAAGAGCGGAGTACTGCAGACTGACAGCTACCACCCTCAGACTGGTTTTCAGGAAGGTGGGAGGCCTAGGCACTATCTCTGAACCAATTGTCTCGTGTTGAGTCACCTGTATGAATTAACGAGATGAATGCCAAAGGGGTATTGGCACTCCTCCAGTTCCACACAGCCCACACAGAAGCGATCCTGCACATGCCTGCCAACAAACCTATAGAGACAGTGAGGAGGATTCACTTGCTTTATTTGAATACCTACTAAGGCAGTCAGGAATACAAACCCACCTAGTGAACCCATACTTCCCGTCGCTTCCAGAAACATACGTTGCTTCCATGTCATCTAGTGCTTGTTTCGTGAACTTGAGAGAAAGATTTCACTGATATGATGTTAAGTATCTCTGATGGATTTGCTCCAAGGCAGCTTTATTCAAGAATAATTCACTAGAATAGGGCACTCACTCATGTCTTATATCTTCCTGATGTACTTTATTCAAGTAAAGGCTTGGCTGTGTAAGCTATTTTAATTAACACTTTAAGATAAGCCTTCACCATCTGCTCTCCCTTATAATTACAAATGTAAAGGGAATCTCATTCTCAGTAGCATCATTAAAATACAAGATAATAAAGAAAATACATAAATGCATGGCATTTTGTTCATTCCAAGGGCACTTATTTGCTGTGTTCCTTTTTACTGGTTTTGTCTCATCTAGGACTCAAAGGACAAAGCAGCACGAAATGGTGCCCAAATATTTTCTTGACTGAGCCCTTAGGACTGCCTTTGAAATAATGGATGACTCACATGAGCTTCTGAATCACAGAAGAGAAAATTGTACTGTACCAATATCATTCTAGACCAATGAAAATTTGCTTTAAAGAAATTTCATGGACTTTCTCTATATTAAATTCTCCAACTTTATCTGTTATGAGGGGAAAGGGTATTCATCAAGAACTTAAATGTTTCTCGCTGAATCATGCCAGCAAAAGATGCAAAAAATTAATGAGAGAAGTAAATAAGTTTCCTGAAGTATTGTAGTACCTAAAGTTATAGTTTCCATTCTCTGGGTACATGGAACCCCCTTTAGTTATGGTTTCATGTGTCCTGCAATGACCTAGCAATGTGCAGAGCAATCTAACCATCCTTTCCATCAGCATGGCCAGCAGGGAGAATGCTTGGAAATGACCCAATGCCTCCTGCAGTACCAGCCAGCCACAAACACTTGTTATCAGCTGTACACCAAGGACAAAGCTGAGGCAACAACCAAATAACTGCTAAAACTGAGGGGGAAGAGCCCTCTCAGCAGCACTGACCTAGAAGATTTTGTGTCATCAGCAAGGAAAATCTTAGCAGTTAGTTCCCACTATATTCAGGAAAACTTTATCTTTTGAATTGTCTTTACTGAGAAGGACAAGTGCATGAAAGAGGTGATTCTACCACCAGTTTCTTTTGCTAATGGAGGGAGACCAAACACAGGACTCTTGTGCACATGTTGGTCTCTTGGCTCCCCAAAGGCCCTCTGGAAGACCCTTTCCCTGATTGCTACACTCAAAGAGGCCATCTATAGAGTTTTTCTATTGTTCAAGTAGAGAGACAGATAAGGTTCCTTTGCAGAAAGGGCATCACTGATATTTTGAATGAAAATAGTTATACTTGCTATTAAATTACTAGTGCTATTTTTAGATGTAAACAAAGAAGATGTCATTCTATAAATTATTCAACAGCTGTCAAATAGAAACATTAGGACTCACAGAGATTTTAACTTGCCCAGAACTGGAGTCTGGTTTGTTATCAACTGCAGATTTTTTTCCAAAAGAAGAAACAATATTTTTGAAATTATTTCAAATACAAAATTATTCAAATAACATATTAATCTTAGATTTATAGTTTATAATTCCAGCAGTTTCTTCATTACTTCAGCATTTAATTTTTAGCTTGACTTTTTTCTGCAGTTCTTGATAGTTAATATTAAATATTCTTAATTCATAAATGTCTCTAATACTTAGACTTATGGAAATATTTCAGCTTCTTTCCATATTTCCATCAGAGTTGATCATTCCTGATAAAATCACATTCCATTAATCAAACTAAAAGTGAGACCTATCAAATGTCAGTAATAACTTAGATATGATCTGTTATCTCTTTAGTCACAGCAAGTGATTTCTAGTCTGCTACTCAATATTTATTTGTATTTTTTCATTTCAGTGTGCTAAGGCAAGTAACAAAATATCTGAAGCCATTCTAAATTTCCTTGCAACATTGAAAGATAAGAGGTGAACACCACTTCTGATTTTCTTTTAACTTGAGGATCTCCTTCACACAAAACATGCCGAAGTTAGGGGAAACTTAACTTTGAATTTCTTCTGCTCACAGGAGGGCTTGGAACAGGATGATTTTCAGAGGTGCCCTCTAAACATCTGCCTTCACTGTTTGTATGAGTGGAATCATTCTGATGTGATGCTCAAGGCTACGCTGATAAAATGCAACAACACCAGCAGGAGCAGACGGGCCTCGGATCTTGCTCCTGCCCACACAGTTGCCTTGACAGAAACTAGTTCCCATCCAGGAGTGATATCTTAATACAGCTTAAAATGATCTTAAGAGAGCTCAGAACCACCACTTTGCTTTCACTGGTACAAAGTCTCTTTCTTATTGCTCTCCTGCTCCACCAGATGATCATACTAACTTGGAAATTCATAAAATAGTATGTGTTGGAAAGGATGCCTAGAGGTCATCTATTCCCCCACTACCAGCCTCCCCAGGTTAGGTCAGCTTAGATTAGGTTGTCCAGGATCTTCTCCAGCTGTGTTTTGAATATTTTTAAAAATGGAAACTCCATATCACCTTTGAGCAACCTGTTCCAGTTGTGTATCTGTGTTTGACAGGTACAGCTGAGGTACCCCCATCAGTACTTTGCACAGAAGGGGGTCCTTTGTTTGTTTACAACAAATAAAATTCTAGTTTGTTGTAAAACTTGCACAGTGCTAGACATTATTGCCAGTTTCATAAATATGAGGTCCAACCTTTCAGACTTGGTCATATATATCATGCTTATTCCTTCAAGCCAAGGCAGGAACAGCACTGTCTAAATAAGAGCAACAGAAAGTACATGTTTACTCAGCATCTCCACAGAGCCATTTCCTTAGCTCCTGTCCATGAATCTAAACCATGCTGATATATCAGAGGCTATTCTTAATCAAGGCTCCAGGATTGCATGGAGAAGGTAAAGCACAGATTTTCATTTTTTTTTGAGTCAGTGAAACCATGTTATTGAAAGGATTGTACTTGAACATGATGAAAGTAAAACAGGATCTGAAGAATTTCTAAAAGCCTTCCTCATTGTGAGTCAGCACAGAGAATTTTCTGGCATCTTTTTATTCTCTAGCTTTTATACCAGCTCTTAGAGGATGCCATTTTAGAAGCAGTTGGACATTTTGCAGTGTAGGGTTTTTTCCCTGCAGTGTTTTTGGTAAAACTTCTTGTTTGCTTGAGAGTACACAAAAATTTTGAAGATAATACAGTGGTGCTGTGTACTCAGATCTGTAATGCTACTAAATGATGTATTCCATACTTTGAAGTTTACAAAATGGCTCTAGAAGCTGCGATTTAAATGCCCACCCTAGAAATAAGCCTAGAAATCACTGCTACATACTAGTGATTCCTATGCATTGCATGAGGATGATCAGACACTTCACAAAATAGCCTCAAATCCAGTATGTTTACCAGGAAACTAATGTTAATAACAGAATGAACAACCTGTCAATCTCCATGAATAGCATAAGGCATGTGAGTGTTTGCAGAACAGCAATGCATTTTTTTTCTTTTCTTTTTCAGAGGATTTGCTGAAAGTGCCAGCACTGCTCCTGAACACATCTTCTGTACCTCCAGATAGAGCATCGATTCAGTGGTTCTGAAACAAGCAAGCCTGAAGGTCTGAAACATCATGCCCTAAGTAATTTGCCCAGTAGTGGGACTTAGGGATTCAGATCACTGCTAAAGCAGAAATACAATTATCTTAAAGATCCACAGACATGGGGCTATTCTTACTTCTTATCCTCTTGGCTCCACAAGTTTGGCATTATCGTCTGGCGATACGTATGCACCTATGGAATTCACCCTCTCCCTGCAGCTGTAGGACTTGGCTACTTTTGTGGGCAAAGTGAACCCTCTGCACCCCTAACAAGTGCAGCCACAAGTTCATGACGGAAGGATGGACACTGACACCACTGTCCATGGTAAAACTGGGCACAGTTTGGGACTTCACTGCTGTTCTTTCCAGTTCCAGCATCCCAACTCAGCCAAGAGATGTTTAAGCAGATGCGGAAATTCAGTTGTAGGATATACAGGACCTCAAAACTTCGCTGGGAGATGACTAGTGAATTTCAAGTGTTTTCAAGTTCAGCTAGCAACTGAGCAGATGTTTTCTCATCTGTCATTTTGAACATTGACACCTTGAGATTTATCTGTGTATTGTATCTGGCACTGAGGGCCTTTCCTGTACATTCTCCTTATTACAATTACCATTGAAGCTGATGATAGCTGACCTTTTTTTAGCACCAAATTCAATTCCTGCTAGCAGCCTTTTAATTAACTCTGATGTTCAGTAGACCAGTCGTCAGAGAAAGGCAAAAGGGGATCATAAAATTTCATTTTGCTCATGCTTACTCCTACTGAAAAATATGACTCAGTGGGAGAAGAGGAGGACGACATGTAGCACTGAATGATTCATTACAAATATTTCAGAACTCTGACAGCACTTATCATTAAAGTTTTTATAAATGTGTTTCCTGGAGAGAAACCCATCATCGGGATCCTTCAGTGTGGGAAGGCTCAGTTTCACCCAAAACAAAGGTGGGCAACAGCAGCTTCAAGCAAGCCCTATAAGTCTTCCAAATCCTTAGCTTCCTTTGAGATAATCTCGAGAAGTTTTGGATTTATGTCGATTTTCCCCAGGCTTCTAGGAGTGGCAAGTAAAGACTGTGTGCGTTTGGTAGATGCAACCCAAAACGAACTCCTGGGGAATTTGGTAGTTGGGTGCTAGTCAAAAAAATGAAAGCTTCTTGACAACTAGGAGAAAGTAGTTTATCTTTTATTGGACTAACTTGCACAGACAAGACATAGTAAAATGATAATATAAAGAAACTTTGTGTATTGAGCAGAAGGCACAGATTTTAAAGCTAAGAGAAATTTGAGTTCTTGCTCTTGTGCAAACCAAAAATAAAAATATCCTTATACCTGATAATTTTGCTATGACTCAAGTTTTTCTGCCTGAATCTTTTAACCAAAAGAACAGTAGATCTCTCCCAGATCATTTAATGTTGTACCGGTTAAAATCTGCAGCAGCTGAAACAAAGGAGTGATTTAGAATCTTCATTTAAAAGGAAAAAAATTAAGCAGAAAATGACTAATCTTGCATCACAAAAAGTGTAGTTGAGGTACTATCTGAATACTGACAAGCATCATCTTGTTCCAGGTGCCATCTGCAATTTCTTAACAGATAAAAAGCTGTGGGTGAAAACCTTCTTACAAGCACCTGCTGCCAGGGAGCTGCCCCAGCAAAAGCTGCCCCTGCTCTGAGTCAGCTTTATTTCAACATCCATACTACTCAACAAAGTTGTCTTGAAGAAAAGGGTCACTGTGGAGGGTTCCCAGCAGTTCACAGTTCCCTCCTACTCTGGTCCATTACAGCTGAGCATTGCCTAATCCCTGATCACCAATACTGTTCAACGTGAGCTTCCGGCTGCTCAGGTGTGTCTTTGGAGAAAACAAAGGTATGGATAGCATGACGAAGCTGTAGCTGAGAAACAATCTGATGGCTGAATGGTAGGAGAAAGAGCTGCATCTCTGGAGTTTTAAATCAGATTTGGGGTTATGAATCAGCCTTGCTCTCTGAAAGAGCCTGTAGCTGCTCCCCCACAGGCCAGCAATGCCTGAGCGAGCGGTATCGCTGTGGCTCCTATCTGCAGGTCTGCGGCCTCTTCTCAGAGCTGTGCAAGCCTTCACTCAGCTGCCCCGGCAGCAGCTCCCCTTGCCTTCCTCAGGCTGTCACTCTCATGCTGTCACTCTCATGCTGCTGTGGCCACGGCCTTGTCTCTGCCAACACCAATACCCTTGTTATGGTGGGTTCCCATGGAAAATGGTTTCTACCAGTGCAAGAATCACCCCTTCTTTCCCACTTTTCCTACTCCTTGACTACAGCTTCAGTTTGCAATACAGGAAAAATACTACCTGGGGTGATGAATGGAACAGATCACCTTTTTTTCCTGTGTTTTCCATTTCATTTGCATTTCTTAGCACAGCTTGCTGTTGCTCTTCTTGTCTGAGCAGGCTGCTGCCCTGTCCCATGTTTAACTCCTTTTTCAAGGGGCTGGGGTGGGCCTTGACTCTGTGAAGGCAATGTTTTTATAATCTTTTAAAAATTTTCTTTGAATAAAGACCAGCCACAGCCCTCCTGTCCTGTCATCATTTTTGACTTGTCCAGGATGATCTGAAAAAAGTATCTGAGCACAACTTCCGCAACGTGAGTAGCTGGCTCAGGAGGAATCACTTCCTGGCATAAACCCCAATGATTCTGTAAAATTAATTCTAGGGGGGAAAAAGAGCTCATTGAAAATAATTTGATAAGATACATCATTTCTCTTAGGAGAACTATGCTGTACAAGAAACTGACACGCTTTCATTCAGCTAACTGTAAAAAAGTTGCATTTTAAAAATAATTAGAAACATTAATTATGAATGGCTTAAGCTGTCGCAGGAAAAGAAGAGATACACGTATGGAAAATGAAGAGTTTGACTGCTTTTCTGCAGTGTTTCTACTGAAATAAAGTATGTTGTTTAGCATATGAATAACTCTCTAATTCTTTCCATAGGAAAAAAAGTGTAAAAATTATATACCTTATTACCATACAATGTGTCTGTGATCGTGACTTCTAAAGTTGCAATAAAAAAGAAAAGAGACCTTTCTTAATTATCACTTGGTGTTAATACAAAAGCACCATAAGGAGCAGATGAAACAAACCATTTAAGTTAATATACACTTGTCAAGCAAGAAGCAGTATGATGGCATGACTCCAGTCTCTCAGAGGAAGGAATTTTTTTGTTCAGTGAAAGCTGATATCTCAGTGAGCCGCCCAACACAAAAATAGGAAATGAAGCTAAGAAATGCAGAGCTCTTCCATTCCTCTCATCTTTTCTCTCTTCTCTCCGCACCAATAAATTGCTACCTTTAATTTTATGGGACTACAGAAAGAAGAAAACAAACCATAGCTTGTCATCAGAGCTTGACAAAACTAGAAATAAGTTTTCTTTTGTTGTCAACATACAATGACAATTTTCACAGTACTATCACAGGTATCGGCTCCCTATAAATATTTCCGTCCTATTATAGCTAAGCAATACTTAGGGGACAGAAAGCAGTTGAATGAAAACCTATCCCTTGCTAAAAGAACAAACAGTCAGTGGACTGCCAGCAAAGCCACGTAGCAGATTCTGGATGACATGCATGCCAGCATTCATTTGGATCTCTCAAATTTAAAGGACAATGCTCTCTTGTGTGCCAATCTGTATTTCATTACCTCTTTAGGTAAAAATCAAACAAGGCCTCAATCCTCTCTCAGCAGACCAGTCTAGTTGATAACTCCCTACTTCATACTTTCACTAATTCACAAATTCATTAGCTGACAAAGGCAATAACTCACAAATTCACTCTCTCAGCCAGTATTAGTGTGGCTCTCACTTTAGCTTAGTTGCACTGCTACTGCCATGCATCAGGCTTTAGCATGACTGTGTGTTAGGCCAAAACCTGGGCAGGAGTCAAGTAATCACCCACACTCCACCACTTAGTATAGGCAAAAAGTCTGGTAAGTCCCACGCTGCAGTGGGTGAAGTACTGTTACTCTTCCTGCCTCACTGTGGGAGAGGGTAGGGGAAAGCTTCGAGCACTTCCATGGGAAAGTCTAGCATCACAGTTTATTATTAGATAACATGCTTTCAGCATGATGTTAGCACTAAGTCTGGATGCATAAAACAAATAAAATACAGAAAAACAATGCAATAATCCCGAGTTTCAACCCAAGATGCAATATGCCAGTTGCAGATGGTGCATAACACATAAAAATCTTATACCAATGATATTTAGCAGTTTGTTCAACTCCTGGTACAGTCTTGATAGTCTGGTCAGTATCATGCCTGATAGAAACAGCCATTTGCTTTCAACAAGCAATTGTTTTCTTATACTCGTTGATTAAAATTTTCAGTTCTTCAGTTTGAGAATGTACCATGTCCCATAATGTTCCTAAGGGTCCTGTCCAAGTTGCAAGATAGTATTCCAGCAGCAAAAATACGAATTAGATTTTTAGTTTCTATAAAGTCATCCTGTCATTACAGAAAACATCACAAAGCAAACCAAATGCATATACAACCCAATTTTTACATAAGTACAACCATGCAGTGATCACACACTTAGGCTAAATAGCAGTTACCTGAGGCCATATTATTTTTACAAGGGGCTTGTAGTTCTAAATGTTCAGGGCAGTACTGTTCATGCTTTCCCCATTTTACATCCATGAGTATAGATTAGGTTACCTTTGCTATCCACGTATTTGGCCTCTTGGACTGTCAGCCACATCTACTGGCTAAAACAACAGGGAATGGGGTGTGTAAACGGGTTCATTTTCCCTTTACCTACTTATGGTGTGGTGCTGAACAGACACACCTAACAGACTAATTTTGCTTGCTACTCCTAAGCTTTGAAAAATGGAGGTTATGATACTGGCATCAATCCAAATAACAGGGTCCCTAACATCACAAGATTCCCATTATGGATCCAATAGGCTTGCAGCTCATATTCATTTATATTAAAGGTTTGCATGAAAACACAAGCAATGGCACTGCTGAAATTTGAAACAGATTTGTGAACACCAGCATACATTTCCTTGGAAATCTTCTGGAGTTTTCTCCAAGGGTTTAGGCTAATTATCAAGGTGTCAGTAGTTGCATCTTTTCCATTTATTATATCCAGGGTCTGATCAATTATAGCTTGTCTGCTTTATAGGCTGGACACTTCATTATTAGTGATTTCTGAACTGACAGAGCCCAATGCTCCTGTGCCCAATCCAACTGTTCCTAATCCCCCAGAAAAACTTCCTAACTTTGCCGATATTCTGGTGGGACACCACCATTGTTCACATATAAGTACTACCCATTATGAGCAATAGGATTATACTTGAGCTAATGCTGTCCCATCAAACCCAAATGGAACATCCAAAAACTTCAGAGGTGAAAGCTGAAAATTGTTTTGGAAATCCTTGAGTAACTATTAGTGCTGTAGTAGTGGGAATAGGAATCCAGGAAATTTCAAATTTCGTACTGCACCTTGTGGCACATAACCTTGATGGCTAGTTGGCTCACAGAATTTTACCATGAATTCTAATGATCGTTTCCCAGCAGGCATCACCATCCCTTGTTGTGTTATCTGTTATTCCACGTGTACAGCTGTGCAAGAGGAAAAACTTACACAGAAGAGCAGGAGCTTCAGTAGTGTTGTGATTGTTTTGGGGAGTCCTTTATAACGTATTAATTTCTCCACCCAAGTCCAGGTCGCCAGACTGTCGGAGAGATCTCTAAACAAATTTAAGGTATGGGGAGTCAGGTGGATATCTGATTTTTGCTGCCTCACTAGTGGGTTTTGAATATGCTGGGCCTCTTACTCTATGTCATGGAATAGGTGTGCTTGATTATACCATCATCCAAAGGTGTGCTTGATTATCGCATTGTGCATCAACATTTCTCTAACAGTATCTGAGAATTCCCAATGGAAGGGTCAGGGTTGTCTGATATATGAAGGATACTGACTTTCTAGATGTTGTCAACATTCTCTCTGGTGATAACAGCCCACCACACGGAGTGTTAATGTAGTTCCAAGGAATAGGTACTGTACTTGCTAGATGGACACTTTCCACAGCAAACAAGACAAATGGTATCTTTCACTCGTATGTCCAAGACATCAGTGGGATGGGAATGGGAATGGGAATGGGAATGGGAATGGGAATGGGAATGGGAATGGGAAAGACCTATGACTTGGACTGTATTCACTTTGTAATGATAAATTTCACTTCCATTTCCGATATTCCTTTCCCCCAAACCCACTGCAAAGTAATCCAGTGTTTTCAGAGCAACAGGGGTGAATTCTTGCCTGATGTCCTGGATGCCACACTGAGGTGTTCAAACCGTCCTGCTTCAGTTGGTTCAGCACAGGAGATCGCTTAAAACTTTTATACAGTGATTACCAGCTGCTGTCTGTCAGGATATTAAGAATTGCATGGCCTCCCATAAATTTCTTCCCCAATTAGTGACAGCATTTTTAAAAACAACCTGCTTCATCTTTCTCCTACACCACTACTCTGAGTGGTGGTGGTATTGCAAAGTCCACTTAACTACATACCCAAGACCACATTTCTGTATTAACTTTTAAAATAAGTTACCTGACTGTACCTGTTGTGGCGTTGGCTGTGCAGCAAAACCTGGTTGCAAACCACTGTACAGGGATCTTACACGCTACACCTAAAGGTACTGGTTTACCAGCAAGCATACTTTTAAGAATGGGTATTGGCAATGCAATTTTATGCTCCTTCCCCGGGTCAAGGGTTCAGTCCCCGCCCGTCCTTTGTAAGCTGGTAACAGCTTCTTTTCAAAAGTGAAATGTTAGTGCTTATCACTGCCACGTGCACACATACACTGCCCAACAGTGACCTCCTGTGGCAACGGGAATGTTTCCAGTTCCTTCGACAAAACAGCAACGGTCAGACTGATTAAAATGTGAACAAAAGGAATAAATGTATATAGTTGAATCCTTGCCAGGTGGAAGCAAATTACTCCCTATCTTCTGGGATGTCATAGAATAACAGAACCAGAGAATACAAGGCTGAGTGATCCAACCTTTCTTGTCAAAAGCATTGTCTAGGCAAGATGGCCCAGGCACCTTGCCCAGCTGGACCTTAAAAGTATCCAGTGTTGGGGAATCTGCTTCCCAGGAGAGATCATTCCAATGGCTGATTGTTCTCGCTGGGGAGAATGTTCCTCTTGTGGTGAAATAGAATTCCTTCGGGAGTAACTTTTATCCATTACCTCTCATCCTTTCCATGGGATTCTTGTAAATATAGAATCTCCATCTTCTTTGTGGCCACCCTTCAAATACTAGAACATGGTGATAAAGTCTCCCGTAAGCCTCTTTTTCTCAAGGCTGAACAAACCTACTTCCCACTGAACAAACCCAGCCTCTCTTCATATGTCAGGCTTTCCAGTCATTGGGTCATCTTAGTGGCCCTTCTCTGGACCCTCTCCAGCCCATCCACATCAGTTTTGCATACTGGAGACCAAAACTGAACAGTATTTCAGGTGTGGCCTGATGAGTGCTGTATAGAATGGAATAATGGCTCCTCTGCCTCTGCTGGTGATGTCATTTTTGATGTAACTCAGCATCCTCTTGACTTTCTCTGCACTGTTCACCTGTATTGAGCTGCTTGTCCCCCAGGACCCCCAAGTCCCTTGCCACATAGCTGCTCTCCATCCACGTAGATTCCAGCCTGTGCTGCATTCCTGGATAATGTTTTCCCAGGTGCAAGACCTTACATTTGTCCTGGCTGAACTCCATAAAGTTCTTGCAAGCCCATTTTTCCAGCCTATCCAGGTGTTCCTGCAGGGCATCTCTCCTTTCCAAGGGGTCCACTTCCCCACTCAGTTTGGTGTCATTGACAAATTTCAACAGAGTAAAGAAATGCCGCTGGAGAGGAGAAACGCAAGCCCTGCTGGCTGTTGAACTGAAAGGGCACAAGGCTGACCCTTCTCTTGAGATGGAGGGCAGAACAGCAACAGCACAGGTACCAGTGGGATGGTGACAGGAGCAGTGGGTGTTCATTATGTCCCTTCCAGTTCCATAGAATTCCTCTCTACTCCCACACATGAGAGGTCTGGCCACAGCTTTTGTTGCAGCTCCTTATCCTCCTCTGGAGCCAGAGCCCTCTGTCCCTAACAAAATGGTGCCAAACACTGCCTTTCCAGGTGACACGTGGTGCACTTGGTGATGACGCTACAACTGACTCCAGCTTGTGCAGGACCAAGCTGATCCAAGCCAGGGATGCCAGGTTCAAGACCTGCAGTCACTCCTGCAGCTCTTGAGTTTGCTGCTGAACTGCATGAGTACTGCAAGCTTCAAGGTGCCCTGCAGGAAAACGAAGGCTCTGAAGACAGTGACCCTGGTGCCGTTTGTCTGTCTGTTCTCTTTCAGTGAGTCTCTCTGCAGCTCGCACCTGGGGGTGGTGTTTAGGAGGTCCCCAGGGCTCGGTTCTGCCTCAGTCCACTTCCCCTGCTGTGACCAGAGGAGCCCAGCCAAGAGCAAACAGCTGGTGACAGGGGTGTGTCAGTGTCCCCTGCTTCAGAGGAAGTGGGGGTTTAATGTCCTCAGGAGGGCTAAGCCTGTTCACTGAAGCTGAGGGAGAGGAAGTAGCCAACATCACCTGCCCCAGGAGGCTGAGGAGCCTCTGGAGGACCAGGAGCATGTTCTTGGGTAGGGGATGTGCATCTGTTGCAGCCCCTGTAGCGCCATCATCACCACAGAAAGGGGAGCGGGCATGACCCCATCTTGGACTGAGTTGCAAGCATAAGCAGAGCTTTGGCATGTGTCTGACAGGTGCTTACCATGAGGGGCAGCTTGGTGGAGAATGCCCCCAGAGGAGGCAGCAGCGTGCCAGGCCTGTGTCTCCCGTGTTTGTCCCCTTCAACAGCAGGGGATGTCAGGGTTTCTTCAGGTCAAGGCTGCTTCTCCTGGCATAACGCCAGAGCACACAGTGCATCTCGCTCACAGCCCGTGGTCAGGGCTGTGAATGGCCACCCTCTGGTCACCCAGGGGCCACCGTGGCCATTCAGGCAACAGCAGTGTCCTCACAGTCTGTGGTGTTGCACACAGCTGACAGAGAGCAGTGCTGAGGGAGAACTGGGCCTGTGAAGGTTTCAGCAAAGCACTGTCTTGGCATGAAGACTTGAGTCTTTTGGTTTGGATGAGCACTAGAGTCCTGCTGCCCCAACCTTCTACATGGTGCCATTTCAGAAATTTGGTTGTGGCCAGAACTGCTTTGAGCCCAGGTGGACAGGGAGGGGTTTTTGGAGAGTGCCCCAAAGGACTGGGCAGTTCAGGGCTGGTGTAAAGGGAGAGAGTGGGGCAGGGCATGCAGTAGGACCAGTGTTCAGGGAGGGGAACAAGCAGGAAAGCAGAGGAGAGCACTCTCGCTGATAAGAAACACTTGGCAACAGCAGCAGCTTTCCTTGCTCTTTGTGCCTTGCAGCCTTCCCTGTCTCTGCCTGAGCCACAGGCGCAGCAGGAGCTGTGAGACCAGACTGGGCAGACGTGCACTGGATGAGAATGCTGTGCACCTGTCGGGTGCCTCTGAACTCGCAGCAACTGCCTCAAGACTGCTTTAAAAAGAAAAAGCTATGCACCTGTGGTTTCCATGGCTGTTTTCTATAGGAACTGCCTTCCCGTGCCTCTATTGCTCCCTTTTTCTTGGCCTGCAGAAAACAAGCTAAGAGAGGTGCCGAGTGAAGCTCCAGGCTTGAGACTTGTTAAGTCACTGTCACACTTGCTACTGAACTTTGTTAACTCTCTCTTGTATCAATAAAATCCATTGTCTCTTCTTTTGGGAGCGGAGCGCAGGACTCCATCCATGATGGCAGCACAAAGGCCATTGCCAAGCTTAAAGCAGGCTGGGGTCCCAGGCTTTTCTGGAGCGTGAGGAAGGGCACGCTGAAGAAGTCTTGACACAGAGGTTTCTCTCCTCCCTCCAGCGTGTATTCTCCTCTAGTTTCCTGTAACAGCCAGGCAAAAGGCTGGTGCTGCTGGAACAGGGCTTGTTTATGGCCACACTTCCTTTTCCTGTTTCACACTTCCTGATAGAGGAAGAGAGTGCCATGGTGGGAATTAGAGCTGCCTTAGTTCTACCTCCTCTCCATCCATGTCTTGGGTCCTTGTCAAGGGAGTACCGTAAACAAAGGACTGTCTCAGCAGTCTGTATTTACACGTGCTGCTGTGGTCTGATCTCTGTGGTACTGCTCTGTCAGCAGTCACACACCAGAGAGGAAAAGGCCACTCACTTCCCCTTCTCATTTCAGAAGGAGAACTACCTTGGGCTGCAGGTGCTGGGCCACCGTGGAACCTGAGCCACAGTTCCTGCCTGTACTGAGTCAGGTCCCACAAGGATCCTTGCGAAGAAGAGGGGAAGGTGTTGGGTCAGATTTCTCTGGCAATAGATCCCATTTATTTTCCCCAGACTGAGTGCAAGGCCATTGTGCTGGAGATGCACACGGGCAGGGGAGCACGGCTGGGGCGGGTGGGAGGTGGCTCTGCCGGCAGCTGGCAGCACTTGGCACATAAGGAAGGCAGGATGGCAGATGGGGCAGCACAGAAACAGCTCAGTGTGAGGGTCAGGGAACACAAATAGTCGAATGGAATAGATGAGACTGCTCTTGGCACTGAGGAAGCACCAGGAAAGGAAGCCCTGTCATTAGAGAGTGGGTGGGGGTGGGAGGGGGTTGGAAGCCCAGCGAGGTTTTGTCTGGAGAGACACAAAAGGCCGAATTGCCAAAACTAAAGTCAAGGAAAGCTCCAGCTCTGTCAGTCAGAACCAAGTTCAAGTCAAGTGCTGTTCAGCCAAGGGAAAGGCAGTAGCTGACCTCGCCTGTCCTGGGAGGATGAGGAGCTCCTGGAGGACCAGGAGTGCGTTTCAGGGGAGGGAATGCCTGGGAGGGAAATGCCGGAGTGGCACAGTCCTTGGTTTATGGGGGCCTTGTTCTTACTCCCATCCCAGTCTTCCAGTTCAGGGCCCCGGGTACCCTGAGGAAAAGTCCTCTTACTACTAAAAACTGAAGCTGAGGAGGCATTAAGTACCTGAGCTTTTTCCTCATCCTTGTCTCTATGTTTCCCCCCATATCCAATAAAGTGTTGGAGCAAATTGGGTAAAATTTGGACAAAACAAGATAAGTTGTGAAAACGTTGGGGAAAATCAGTGGCAATGAGGGTGAAATTGAAAAAATTGTGGAAGTTGCGAGAAAATAAAGGGGAAATTCAGGGAAATGGGGGAAAATTAGGGGAGATTGGGGCAAATTAGGATGGAATTAGGGGAAATCTGGAGAAAGTAATAAAAATGAGGAGGAAAAGATAAAAAATTTGGCAAACTGGGGAAATAAATTTCAATTAGGGGAAATTAGGGATATATTCAGGGAAAATTAGGGGAAGCTAGTGAAATTGTGGGAAAATGAGAGGGAATTGAGGAAAATTTGGAGAAAAATTGGGGGAAAATGAGATACCTTGGGGGAATCAGGAAAAATGTATGGAAATTTAGTTAAGGGTAGGGGAAATAAAGGAAAACTTGGGGGAAATGAGGCAAATTGAGGGAGATTAGGGAAAATTCAGGGAGAATAAAAGGAAATTTAGGTGTAAAAGGTCAGAAAAAGGAAAATTAAGGGAAATTGGGGGAAATTGAGGGAAAATTAGCAAAATGAGGGAATTAGGGGGAAATTGGGGAAAAGAAAATTTGTCAGTAATTTGGGGAAGGAGAAAACAAGGAAATTCGGGCAAATTGCAGGAAAAAATGAGGACATTTGGGGAGAAATCAGGAAAATTTGGGAAAATTAGGGGACACCAAAGAACTTCAGGGAAAATTGATGGAAATATAGGGAAAGCATAGGGAAAACAAGGAAATTTGTGGCAGATTGGGGCACATTTCAGAAAATCAGGGGAAAACCAAAGAAATTTGGGGAAAAATCGGGAAACTTTGGGGGAAATTGGGAAAATTAGATGAAATTCAGGCACCTGGGTCCTCTATAGGGCATCTAATGGGATTGGTGGGGCCTGGAATGCCTGGGTGCCCCTGGCTATTCTTAGGTGAGCTATGGGGGTCGAGGGGGGAGAAGGGGGACCTGTAGGGCCAGCCCCATATATGGGTATGAGGTGAAGGTGCCCCACAGCCCCACTGGCGTCACAAGCTGATCGGATGTCAGGGGTTGTGGGGGGGGGATG
>VZRR01007519.1:72174-88621 GCA_013398015.1 Oreocharis arfaki
AAGTCCATGGGGCCACTGGACCCTATGGGGAGGTGAAGGTCCTATAGGACTACAGAGCAGAGGGAGGGCCCCATGGATCTGGGGAGTGTACTGTAGATCCGTAGGGGTCACCGTGTCCCTATAGGGCAGTAAGGTGGCCTTGAGGCCACCCGTCTGTGCATGCCCCCACCCCGCCCGGTGACGCAGCTGCGGGGGGGAGGGGGGGATATAAGGGGGGTCCCCCAGCCAGCGCCTGCAGACCCAGGGGCAGGTGGGGCAGGGGGCACTTGGAGCACTGTGAGGGTCTGGGAGGAAGNTGAGCAGTACTCTGTGTGTGTGTGCGTCTGTGTGTCTGTGTGTGACTGCGTGGTAGTGTACTAGAGAAGTACTGGTGGGGCTGGGCAGGGATGCTGGGATATAATCAGACATATTGGGATATGCTGGGACATACTGGGACATACTAAGGGGGGGTGTTGTGTCCCGGACCAGGACCAGAACTGCCCTGAGTCTGCACTGTCATCCCTTGACTCGGAGACCACAGAGAGAGGTGGGGCTGCGCAGTGGAAGGAACTGAGGGGTGACTGGGGAGACTGGGGGTGACTGGGAGGGTCTGCGATGATACTGGGAGGGTCTGTGGGGGAACTGGGAAGGACTGGGAGGGATGCAGGAGTACTGGGGCATCCTGGGAGATGCTAGAGTGGGGTAAAGGGCAGGCAGTGTGAGGCACTGCAAGGAACAGGGAGCACTGGGGAGGGCACTGGGACTTCCAAGGAGGGACTTGGGATGGAGATGAGGAAAACTCTCAGGAACTGGGAGCACTGGAAAGGAACTGGGAGCACTGGAGAAGAATGGGAGAAGATGAGATTACCAAGGATGGACTTTGAATGGGACTGACTGGGAGCACTGGGGAGGAACTGGGAGCACTGGGAGGGAACTCCAGATGATGGAACCGCTGAGGATGGACTTGGGATGGGCCAGCTGGGAGGAGTGGGAGCATTGGAGAGGAACTGGGAGCACTGGGGAGGAATGAAGGGGTTGGGTTGACCAGGAAGAAGTGGTAGATGAGGAGAAGAACAGGGACTGATGGGTTCAGCAAGGAAAGAGCTGCAATGGGGTGAACTGGGAGGAACTGGCAGCACTTGGAGGGTCTGATCCCTCCTACCCCACTCAGCCTTGTCCAGCGCCACCATGCCTGATGTGGAGATGGCCGAATTTGGGGAGGCCGCCCCCTATCTCCGCAAGTCGGAGAAGGAACGGTTGGCTGCCCAGACCCGCCCTTTCGACCTGAAGAAGGACATCTTTGTCCCTGATGAGAAGGAGGAATTTGTCAAGGCCACCATTGTCAGCCGAGAGGGCTCCAAGATCACTGCTGAGACTGAACATGGCAAGGTGGGGGGACTCCAGCCACACCTGGGACACCAGAACCTCAAAATAGCAACTCCATTCCATATGGGAGACAAAGAACCCAACCCACCTTCTCTAGAACCCAAGAAATATCTAGACCCCAACATGCCTTCTCCAGCACCCACTGGATGCTCAGATCCCACAGCATCTTCTCTAGAATCCAGGAAATACCTAGACCCTGATCCACCTTTCCCAGAACCCATTGGACGGCTAGACCCCATCCAACCTCCTCTGTCACCCCAGAGACACCCAGAGCCCAAAACATATTCTCTATCACTTGAGGGACACCTAGACCTCCTCTGGCTCTCAAGGGAAAACCCAGATGCCCAGATTCCAGCCCTATGGGAGGTAACAACTGGGACAACTCCTTGCCCCGTGTTCCTTCTCCATGGGGCCCTCCTTACCTTGAGCAGACAGTGACGGTCAAGGAGGACCAGATCATGCAGCAGAACCCCCCCAAGTTCGACAAGATTGAGGATATGGCCATGCTGACTTTCCTCCATGAGCCCGCTGTCCTCTACAACCTCAAGGACCGCTACGCCTCTTGGATGATCTATGTGAGTTGGGAGCCCATGTGGTTCTTCAGACCCCATTCAGAACTTGGACGCCCCTTCTGTAGACCCTTTGGGCCACATAGACCCAAGATGTCCCTTCTCCAGATTTGGGACATCCATAACTGGGATGATCCTTCTTTACACCTCTTGAGCCACACAGATCCAAGATATCCCAGATCCCTTGGGCCACCCAAAACCAAGATTTCCCTTCTCCAGATCACATGGGCCACCCACAACTGGGATGTCCTCTCTCCAGACCTCTTTGGTCCCCCACACCCAAGATGTCCCATCTCCAGACCACAGTGGTCACCTAAACCCAAGAGCTCACTTCTTCAGACCCCTTCAGACCCGACCAGCTGGTCGGGCGGTACCTCCTGATTCTAACCCACCTGCTCCTTTCTCCAGACCTACTCAGGGCTCTTCTGTGTGACTGTCAACCCTTACAAGTGGTTGCCCGTCTACAATGCTGAGGTGGTGGCTGCCTACCGGGGAAAGAAGCGGAGTGAAGCTCCACCCCACATCTTCTCCATCTCTGACAATGCCTACCAGAACATGCTGACAGGTAGGGACCTTCTGCAGGGATATCCCCGATCCTTTTTTGGGGAGCAGGAGATGTGGGGGAGAGCCAAGGTGGGCTTCAGAACCTCATGTTTCTTCTCCTCATCCCACCAGATCGGGAGAACCAATCCATCCTCATCACGTGAGTGATCTCNAACAGGGAGCACTGGGGAGGGCACTGGGACTTCCAAGGAGGGACTTGGGATGGAGATGAGGAAAACTCTCAGGAACTGGGAGCACTGGAAAGGAACTGGGAGCACTGGAGAAGAATGGGAGAAGATGAGATTACCAAGGATGGACTTTGAATGGGACTGACTGGGAGCACTGGGGAGGAACTGGGAGCACTGGGAGGGAACTCCAGATGATGGAACCGCTGAGGATGGACTTGGGATGGGCCAGCTGGGAGGAGTGGGAGCATTGGAGAGGAACTGGGAGCACTGGGGAGGAATGAAGGGGTTGGGTTGACCAGGAAGAAGTGGTAGATGAGGAGAAGAACAGGGACTGATGGGTTCAGCAAGGAAAGAGCTGCAATGGGGTGAACTGGGAGGAACTGGCAGCACTTGGAGGGTCTGATCCCTCCTACCCCACTCAGCCTTGTCCAGCGCCACCATGCCTGATGTGGAGATGGCCGAATTTGGGGAGGCCGCCCCCTATCTCCGCAAGTCGGAGAAGGAACGGTTGGCTGCCCAGACCCGCCCTTTCGACCTGAAGAAGGACATCTTTGTCCCTGATGAGAAGGAGGAATTTGTCAAGGCCACCATTGTCAGCCGTGAGGGCTCCAAGATCACTGCTGAGACTGAACATGGCAAGGTGGGGGGACTCCAGCCACACCTGGGACACCAGAACCTCAAAATAGCAACTCCATTCCATATGGGAGACAAAGAACCCAACCCACCTTCTCTAGAACCCAAGAAATATCTAGACCCCAACATGCCTTCTCCAGCACCCACTGGATGCTCAGATCCCACAGCATCTTCTCTAGAATCCAGGAAATACCTAGACCCTGATCCACCTTTCCCAGAACCCATTGGACGGCTAGACCCCATCCAACCTCCTCTGTCACCCCAGAGACACCCAGAGCCCAAAACATATTCTCTATCACTTGAGGGACACCTAGACCTCCTCTGGCTCTCAAGGGAAAACCCAGATGCCCAGATTCCAGCCCTATGGGAGGTAACAACTGGGACAACTCCTTGCCCCGTGTTCCTTCTCCATGGGGCCCTCCTTACCTTGAGCAGACAGTGACGGTCAAGGAGGACCAGATCATGCAGCAGAACCCCCCCAAGTTCGACAAGATTGAGGATATGGCCATGCTGACTTTCCTCCATGAGCCCGCTGTCCTCTACAACCTCAAGGACCGCTACGCCTCTTGGATGATCTATGTGAGTTGGGAGCCCATGTGGTTCTTCAGACCCCATTCAGAACTTGGACGCCCCTTCTGTAGACCCTTTGGGCCACATAGACCCAAGATGTCCCTTCTCCAGATTTGGGACATCCATAACTGGGATGATCCTTCTTTACACCTCTTGAGCCACACAGATCCAAGATATCCCAGATCCCTTGGGCCACCCAAAACCAAGATTTCCCTTCTCCAGATCACATGGGCCACCCACAACTGGGATGTCCTCTCTCCAGACCTCTTTGGTCCCCCACACCCAAGATGTCCCATCTCCAGACCACAGTGGTCACCTAAACCCAAGAGCTCACTTCTTCAGACCCCTTCAGACCCGACCAGCTGGTCGGGCGGTACCTCCTGATTCTAACCCACCTGCTCCTTTCTCCAGACCTACTCAGGGCTCTTCTGTGTGACTGTCAACCCTTACAAGTGGTTGCCCGTCTACAATGCTGAGGTGGTGGCTGCCTACCGGGGAAAGAAGCGGAGTGAAGCTCCACCCCACATCTTCTCCATCTCTGACAACGCCTACCAGAACATGCTGACAGGTAGGGACCTTCTGCAGGGATATCCCCGATCCTTTTTTGGGGAGCAGGAGATGTGGGGGAGAGCCAAGGTGGGCTTCAGAACCTCATGTTTCTTCTCCTCATCCCACCAGATCGGGAGAACCAATCCATCCTCATCACGTGAGTGATCTCATCTGTAAACATTGTCTTAGTCCCGCTCACAGCCAAGACCCTCCCACCCGGCACAGAGCCCCTTCCCTTCCCCCTTGAAGTCATGCCCACTGGCATGGCCAACACTTCATCACCATCTGGACTTGTCTGTTGAAGTCCATCATCCATCCCTCCCCACTGAATCCCCACCCCCACCCCCAGCACCATAGCACCAGTATCCAACTATTGCTCTCCTTGGCTTCAGCGGAGAATCTGGGGCGGGGAAGACAGTGAACACCAAGAGGGTCATCCAGTACTTTGCCGTCATCGCTGCCATTGGTGACCGTGGCAAGAAGGAGACGGGGGCCCCGGGCAAGGTAAGGGCACTGGGTGGGAGATGACACCGTGGAGCGTGGCCAACATTCTGCTGCCTGTCTGTCCAACCAATAACACAATCAACCACCCAAACAATTACCTAACCAAGCACCCAATAATCCAGCCAATAATCCAACCAACCAACCAACCAACCAAGTATCCAATTTTCCATTCATCCGTCTCATCCCTATCCACCAAACTAATCATCCTTCCATCCACATATGGTATCAACCCACATCCCTGTCCATCAATACAACCATCCACGCAAACCTACATGGACCTCTGTGTCCTCCCATGCATCCATCCACCCATCTCAACCTCACACCCTACATCCCCCGCCCCTTACTGTGAGAGCCCCCTTGACACTATCCCACTCCACCAGGGCACCCTGGAGGACCAGATCATCCAGGCCAACCCTGCCTTGGAGGCCTTTGGCAATGCCAAGACTCTCCGCAATGACAACTCATCCCGATTTGTGAGTATTGGGGGTGGAGTATGTGAGGTAGAGTCTATGGGGTGGAGTCCATGGGGAAGGGTCTCTGGGTTGGGATGTTCTGGGAGAAGGTGGCCACCTCCACCTCCTTCCACTACTCTTCCAGGGGAAGTTCATCCGGATCCATTTTGGGGCCACTGGGAAGTTGGCATCAGCTGACATTGAGACCTGTGAGTAGGTTGAGGGCTCCATGAGAGGACATCTGGTTGTCCATTATCCCTCCCTCCTTCCATCTCTCCATCTACCTGCCCATCCTTCTCCTCATGCCACCATCCATCTGCCTTCCACATCCTCAAACTTCCCCCCATTCATCCATCTGACCCTCTATCTCATCCCAACCACCACTCCTCTTCATCCCCACCCCAGACCTCCTGGAGAAGTCCCGTGTCATCTTCCAGCTGAAGGCTGAAAGAAACTACCACATCTACTACCAGATCCTCTCCAATAAGAAGCCAGAGCTACTGGGTGAGCCATGTTCCACCAGTAGCTGCAAATACCTGACCCTACACCCCTTTTGAGACCTGCCTGTCCCAACACCTTTTTCTCCTTTCAGACATGATGCTGGTGACCAACAACCCCTACGACTATGCCTTCATCTCCCAAGGAGAGACCACAGTTCCATCCATTGATGATGGAGAGGAGCTCCTGGCCACAGATGTGAGATGGGAGGTCACCAGGCAGTGTGTATGTGTCTCTGCGGGCTAGAGAAGATCTTGACCACATTTGTGTCCCACAGAGTGCTTTTGATGTCCTGGGCTTCACTCCAGAGGAGAAGAACTCCATCTATAAACTGACAGGTGCCATCATGCACTTCGGCAATATGAAGTTCAAGCAGAAACAACGGGAAGAGCAGGCAGAACCAGATGGCACAGAAGGTTGGGGCCAACCAAGGTTGAGGTGGAAACTGGGTGAAATCCATGATCCTTCTAGGTTCATATTTTCTCTTCTTTATCCTCAGAGGCAGACAAGTCAGCTTACCTAATGGGGCTTAACTCGGCTGATCTTCTCAAGGGCTTGTGCCACCCTCGGGTCAAGGTGGGCAATGAGTATGTCACCAAGGGGCAGAATGTCCAGCAGGTGAGTAGGACATCCCCAAAACCTCCTCC
The DNA here is from genome assembly GCA_013398015.1 of Oreocharis arfaki. Lineage (NCBI taxonomy): Eukaryota > Metazoa > Chordata > Aves > Passeriformes > Paramythiidae > Oreocharis > Oreocharis arfaki. The sequence goes on from VZRR01007519.1 coordinate 78,693, forward strand.
TTTTGAGGTGACATGGTACCATCTCCAGCAAGGAGGACACCAAGAGACTCCTCTCACTGGTGGGATGTCTCTCTTCCAGGTGATTTATGCTGTCGGAGCCTTGGCCAAGGCCGTGTATGAGAAGATGTTCAACTGGATGGTGACCAGGATCAACAACTCGCTGGAGACCAAGCAGCCAAGACAGTACTTCATTGGCGTGCTGGACATTGCTGGCTTTGAGATCTTTGATGTAAGCCCTGGTTGACTGTGTTGTGTTGACCCCCTTGGGTGTTGAGCTTACCCTACTAGACGGTCAGATGACCTTATTTTCATTTGAGTTGACCCCACTGAACATATTAGGTGTTCTGTTGACCCCACTAGCCATCTCTCTCCTTCCCCAGTTCAACAGTTTTGAGCAGCTCTGCATCAACTTCACCAATGAGAAGCTGCAGCAGTTTTTCAACCACCACATGTTCGTGCTGGAGCAGGAGGAATACAAGAAGGAGGGGATCGAGTGGCAGTTCATTGACTTTGGCATGGACCTCCAAGCCTGCATTGACCTCATTGAGAAGGTACCACCTCCCTCAGGGCCTCATGAGGTTGGGGAAGGGCCCTTTCAGTTGCGGCTTTGCAGGAACCCCAGTATTTGCCAGTTGGGTTGTACTTGGTGTTCACTGTAGCCAACAAGGTCTTTTCTTTCCAGCCCATGGGGATCATGTCCATCCTGGAGGAGGAGTGCATGTTTCCCAAGGCCACAGACATGACCTTCAAGGCCAAGCTCTTTGATAATCATTTGGGCAAGTCGGCCAACTTTGGGAAGCCACGAAACATCAAGGGGAAGCCAGAGGCCCACTTTGCCCTTGTCCACTATGCTGGCACAGTGGACTACAACATCATTGGGTGGCTGCAGAAAAACAAGGACCCCCTCAATGAGACAGTGGTGGGGCTCTACCAGAAGTCAGCCCTGAAGCTCTTGGCCAACCTCTTTGCCAACTACGCCGGGGCTGATGCACGTAAGGGGCACGCCCTTCCTTAGCGTCTGGGGTTCTTCCCACCCTGTCCCTGACCTATCTCATCCTTTCTTCTTCTCCAACAGCCGTGGAGAAGGGGAAAGGAGCTAAGAAGAAAGGTTCCTCCTTCCAGACTGTCTCTGCCCTGCATCGGGTGAGAGTCCCAGGGTTATTGGTGGACCCTAGGATGTGTGGATGTGGAAAATACGTCCTAGGGCAAGGGATGAGCCTTGGTGGGACAGGCTGAGGGGTGTGTCTTCATTCTCTTCATAATCTCCTCCACCTTTCAGGAGAATCTCAACAAGTTGATGACCAATCTGCGGTCTACTCACCCTCATTTCGTCCGCTGCATCATTCCCAATGAGACCAAGTCTCCTGGTGAGCCAGTCCCTGAGGGTTGATCCAGAGGACAGTGCTGAGTCCTGGCCAGAGGTGGTGGTGGGGAGCAATGCTGTGGGGGAGGCCTTGACTAACCAGTCTTGATGACCCACCAGGTGTGATGAACAACCCCCTGGTAATGCACCAGCTCCGCTGCAATGGCGTGTTGGAGGGCATTCGCATCTGCCGCAAGGGCTTCCCCAACCGCATCCTCTATGGGGACTTCCGCCAGCGGTAGGCACAGAGGAGAAAATGTGGGGAAGGGGTGGACAACCCCACTGGGGCTGATTTCAGGGTTTTCCTGTCCTCTCTGGTCACCAGGTACCGCATCCTGAACCCTGCCGCAATCCCCGAGGGGCAGTTCATTGACAGCCGCAAGGGCGCTGAGAAGCTCCTGGGATCCCTTGATATTGACCACAACCAGTACAAGTTTGGACACACCAAGGTGAGGGCACTTGGTCTCTGCTACTGTGGTCCCACCATCCACAAGGTTTTCATGGTGGGACCAGAAGGACTCTTATGATACACCCACATACCTGTCCACCTGCCTATCTGATCTCCCTCCATCCACGCCACCACCCATCCCTCCACCATGCCTCCAAATCCCAGCAGCACTTATCTTCATCTCGCCTCAAAGGTCTTCTTCAAGGCTGGGCTGCTGGGGCTGCTGGAGGAGATGCGGGATGAGCGCCTGGCCCGGATCATGACCCGCTTGCAGGCCCAAGTCCGTGGTTTCCTCTCTCGTCAGGAGTTCAAGAAGATCCTAGAGCGCAGGTGGGTGATGAGATGGAGATAGTGTTGCATCCACATTGAGTGGAAGCCCCTGGTGACCCACATCTTGCTGTGCCTTCTCCAGGGACTCGCTGCTGGTGATCCAGTGGAACATCAGAGCCTTCATGGGGGTGAAGAATTGGCCTTGGATGAAGCTCTACTTCAAGATCAAGCCCTTGTTGAAGAGCGCTGAGACAGAGAAAGAGATGCAGGTAGGACAGGGGCATGGGAAGGGAAGGTGGGTGGAGGTGAAGATGGAGAGAGGAAGCGGTATGTGGGGACAAAAAGGAAGAAATGAGACTTACATGGCACCTTTGTGCCTCCCACAGAACATGAAAGAAGAGTTTGGGCGGCTGAAGGAGGCCCTGGAGAAGTCAGAAGCCAGGCGGAAGGAGCTGGAGGAGAAGATGGTCTCCATGCTGCAGGAGAAGAATGACCTTCAGCTCCAAGTGCAGGCTGTGAGTGACCTAGGTGTCCTGGCCCCGTGCTCCTTTTTCATTCACCTCAAGCCAACCTTCCCCCTTCCAGGAGCAAGACAACCTGGCTGATGCTGAGGAGCGCTGTGACCAACTGATCAAGAACAAGATCCAGCTGGAGGCCAAGGTGAAGGAGATGACAGAGCGGATAGAGGATGAGGAAGAGATGAATGCTGAGTTGACAGCAAAGAAGAGGAAGCTGGAGGATGAATGCTCAGAGCTGAAGAAGGACATTGATGACCTGGAGTTGTCGTTGGCCAAAGTGGAAAAGGAGAAACACGCCACTGAAAACAAGGTGAGGGTGGGGAGAGGTCTTGACATCAAACTGTGGGGAATTGAGCTGACTCAAGCCAAAGGGAATAGGTTTGGTGAAGACCCAAGGCTGGTTGGGTTGGGTTGCCAAGAGCCAAGGCTTTTTGGGCTGCCAAATTCAAGGCTGGATGTGCTGGGTCATGAAGACCCAAAACTGCTTGGGTTCGGTTGTGATGATCCAAGGCGTGTTGGATTGCATTACCTAGACCCAAGGCTGGTTGTGTTTTCCTGCATCTCCTGACTTGGACCCAGCTTACCAAGAGCAAGAACAACCTCCTGTCTCTTGTCTTACCTCTTGTACCAAGCTGGAGGCCCGATATTTCTCCTCATGCAGGTCAAGAACCTCACAGAGGAGATGGCCGGGCTGGATGAGATCATTGTCAAGCTAACGAAGGAGAAGAAGGCCCTGCAAGAATCTCACCAGCAAGCGCTGGATGACCTGCAGGCAGAGGAAGACAAGGTCAACACCCTGACAAAGGCCAAAGTCAAGCTGGAACAGCAAGTGGATGACGTGAGTATAGGCCACTCCCACCATGGGCACATAGTTGGTCCCTTGGGGTGTGGAGGTCCTTCTGGGGTGTGCGTTTGTGGGGGCTATAGGTGTGTCTCTTCCTCACTTGCAGCTGGAGAGTTCACTGGAGCAGGAGAAGAAGATCCGGATGGACCTGGAACGGGCCAAAAGGAAGCTGGAAGGTGATTTGAAGCTGGCTCAGGAGAATATCATGGACCTGGAGAATGACAAGCAACAATTGGATGAAAGGCTGAAGAAGTAGGGGTCTACTCACTTGTTTGTTCTTTACCTATAACACCTCTCTCTGTGGAGCACTCAGGAGAATGACTGCCTGGTGTTTCTCCCCGCACCCAGGAAAGACTTTGAGCTCAATGCCCTGAATGCCAGAATTGAGGATGAGCAAGCAGTTGCAGCCCAGCTCCAGAAGAAGCTCAAAGAGCTTCAGGTGAGGTGGGCTTCAGCTTGGGGGTCAATCAGAAAGAGGAACTGGTCCTCCTCATTTTTTTCTTCACATCTTTTTGAGAAGGACCTAAATCAGTGTGCCACCCACCCGAGATCAGAAGCCCATGGCATGTCCCTTGTCCCAGAGCCTCTCTGTCATTTATTGCCTTGAAATGACTCATGGGCTCCTGGGCAGGTTGGATTTGTGGGGGTGAACCAATAGGTTTGGGGTACTCAAGGTAGGGGGAACATCTTGGGTAGAGTCATCTGAGCTAAGCAGACCATCTGGGTTGAATTATGTTCATTCCAATGTCCTTAGAGAAGTTTGTGCTGAGCTGTCTGATCCAGTTAGCTCTAGGGCTGGTTGAGTTGAATGTCCTCAAGACTAGTCGAGTTGAAGTATCTCAAGATAATTTGAGAAGGTGGAGTGTCTTCAAATAAGGCCAGGTTGAGCTGGAGAATTCAGATCTTGATTGGGTTGAAGAAAACTGGATGAGATTGAGCCTGGTTGAGATGAAGGGTCTACAGCTGTCTGGGTTGAGCTGAAGAGTCTACGGTTGGTTGGGTTGACTTGAATTGACTTAAAGACTCTCCAGCTTGATTGGTTGAGTTGAATGGAGGGGTTGGGTGAAACCACGCTTGCTGAAAACACGTTCACTCCTGGAGCATAGGCGCGTATTGAGGAGCTGGAGGAGGAGTTGGAAGCAGAACGGACAGGCAGAGCCAAGGTGGAGAAGCTGCGCTCAGACCTGTCGCGGGAGCTGGAGGAGATCAGCGAACGGCTGGAGGAGGCGGGTGGTGCCACATCGGTGCAGATTGAGCTCAACAAGAAGCGGGAGGCAGAGTTCCAGAAGATGCGGCGGGATCTGGAGGAGGCCACACTGCAGCATGAGGCCACAGCTGCTGCGCTGCGCAAGAAGCACGCCGACAGTGTGGCCGAGCTCAGCGAGCAGATTGACAACTTACAGCGCGTCAAGCAGAAGCTAGAGAAGGAGAAGAGTGAGCTCAAGCTGGAGCTGGATGATGTGGGCTCCAACATGGAGCAGCTGATCAAGGCCAAGGTAGGAAATAGGTCTCCAGCCATGAAGGGACAACACTTCCACTGCCCTCTCAAGGTTCCCTTTCATCTTCTAGCCCTTCCTGTTTGTAGGCCAACCTGGAGAAGATGTGCCGCACAATGGAAGATCAGATGAATGAGCACCGGACCAAGTCCGAAGAGGCTCAACGCATGGTCAATGACCTCACCACTCAACGAGCCAAGCTCCAGACAGAAAATGGTGAGGGGCTTGCTCTTTCCTAACCCAACTGCCTATCTCTTGCCCAGTGGGGTGGCTTTGGGATGTGTCCAGCAAGGGATTATCCACCATTCCACTCGACAGGCGAGCTCTCCAGGCAGCTGGAGGAGAAGGAAGCCTTCATCAACCAGATGACACGAGGGAAACTCACCTACACACAACAGCTGGAGGATCTCAAGAGGCAGCTTGAGGAAGAAGTCAAGGTAGGGCTTTGTTGGGGGGTGGGGGTGGTCAGTGGGGCTGAAAGACACCTCCAGTTTCAAGGATGCGGTTGGTTTGGGATTGAGAGGTGCATCATGAGCCTACCCTAACAGTAGGAGAAAATGAATTGAGGGTTCTCAGAAGTTCAGTAGGGTTGGTGGGTTAGAAGGAGGTTGGGTTGGGTTGGGTTGGGCTGGGCTGGGTTGGACTGGTTGGTAACTAGGTAGTTGGAACTGAAAAATGCCAAGATGGCTCAAGTTGATGTGGACCCAACTTCTCCTCACCTTATATCTCTCTCCCCTCCCAGGCCAAGAATGCACTGGCCCATGCCCTCCAGTCGGCCCGGCATGACTGTGACCTTCTGAGGGAGCAGTATGAAGAGGAGACAGAGGCCAAGGCTGAGCTCCAGCGCTCGCTCTCCAAGGCCAACTCTGAGGTGGCACAGTGGAGGACCAAGTATGAGACAGATGCCATCCAACGCACTGAGGAGCTGGAGGAGGCCAAGTGAGTCATCTCCCCATGGAGGGAGCTTCTATGGGGCAGGGAAGAGTGGACATCCTTCCACTGTAGAAGGATCTGGAGAATGTATAGGAAGCTGGAGATGGTACAGGAGATCCAGAGCAGAGCCTCAGCCAACCAGTGGGTGGAAGAAGGTTTGAGTTGACCCACTTGGTCCATGGGTCACCACAGCCAGGTTTTCTCCTGAGGCAGGAAGAAACTGGCCCAACGGCTGCAGGAGGCTGAGGAGGCAGTGGAGGCAGTCAATGCCAAATGTTCCTCCCTGGAGAAGACCAAGCACCGGCTGCAAAATGAGATTGAAGATCTTATGGCAGACCTGGAGCGGTCAAATGCAGCAGCTGCTGCGTTGGACAAGAAGCAGAGAAACTTTGACAAGGTGGGAGGACTAAGAAATGGTGAAAGAAGAAGGGTGGGAAGGAGGTAGAGAGATGTAGGTCCCATGAATCAAAGAAAGGCAGGAGAAGAAGTCTAGAAGAAAGGTGAACAACTTTCAAGGGCCGAGTTTTAGCAGTTTCAAGTCCCTACCAGGAGAGTATTGGGGAAAGGAGGAGGAGGATGGAAAGAGGGTTCTTCATGGGCAAAGCAGCAGCTGAACAGGTGGTGTTTCCACAGATCTTGTCTGAGTGGAAGCAGAAGTTTGAAGAGTCACAGGTGGAGCTGGAGGCATCACAGAAAGAGGCCAGGTCCCTCAGCACTGAGCTCTTCAAGCTGAAAAATGCCTATGAGGAGTCACTTGATCACTTAGAGACCTTAAAGAGGGAAAACAAGAACCTGCAAGGTGAGACCATGGTACTCCCCCTGCCCACCTTGTTGTATTCCACTAACTTCCACCAAGTCTGATGGATTTTCATCTGAGCAGAGGAGATCTCGGACCTGACGGAGCAGCTGGGTGGCAGCCACAAGACCATCCATGAACTGGAGAAGGTCCGGAAGCAGCTGGATGCTGAGAAACTGGAGCTCCAAGCTGCACTGGAGGAGGCTGAGGTGAGTCAAATGACAACCTCATGAATCCCCATGTTGTCCTGGTCCTCTCCGTGACCCTGTAATTTCTCTCTGTCCATACCAGGCTTCTCTGGAGCACGAGGAGGGAAAGATCCTGAGGGCCCAACTGGAATTCAACCAGGTCAAGGCAGACTATGAGCGCAAGCTGGCTGAGAAGGACGAGGAGATGGAGCAGGCCAAGCGCAACCACCTGCGGGTGGTGGACTCGCTGCAAACCTCGCTGGATGCTGAGACCCGGAGCCGCAATGAGGCCCTGAGGCTGAAGAAGAAGATGGAGGGTGACCTCAATGAGATGGAGATTCAGCTCAGCCATGCCAACCGTGTGGCTGCTGAGGCCCAGAAGCAAGTCAAGACATTGCAGGGCTACCTCAAGGTACCCATCAGACTTCTATATACCCATTAGACTCATAAGAATGTTGAGGTGTAGTAGATCCCACTACCCCACAGTGGAAGGAAGGCAGACCTTTAGCTGCTTCCCCACCATGCCCATTCACCCTCTTCCCCCATGCCATCTTATAGGACACCCAACTGCAGCTGGATGACATGGTACGGGTCAATGAGGACCTGAAGGAGAATATTGCCATCGTGGAGAGGAGAAACAACCTTCTCCAGTCGGAGCTGGAGGAGCTGCGGGCAGTGGTGGAACAGACTGAGAGGGCCCGCAAGTTAGCTGAGCAGGAGCTGATTGAGGCCAGTGAGAGGGTCCAGCTTCTCCACTCACAGGTGAGACATACCTTCAGGGAGAGAGGTCACCTCCATCCATGAGTGTGGGCTTCTAATGGTTGAGTTACCAAGATCTCCAGATCCTTTAAGGCTGCAGAGTTGGCAGGGAGTAGGCGGGCATTAAGTACTGAGGGATTGAAGAAGGATGGGCCAGCAGTTCAACAGACACCTCCTGAGATCCTCTCCTCTAACTCCAGAACACCAGCCTCATCAACCAGAAGAAGAAGATGGAAGCTGACATCTCCCAGCTGCAGACAGAGGTAGAAGAGGCCATCCAGGAGTGCAGGAATGCAGAGGAGAAGGCCAAGAAAGCTATCACTGATGTGAGTGCCATGCTGGGGACCAATATCTAGGACACCTTCCACTAGAGGGTGATGGAAAGCATGCTTTGGCCCTCCTTCTTTGCTCACTTCTGTCCTTGGGCAGGCGGCCATGATGGCAGAGGAGCTGAAGAAGGAGCAGGACACCAGTGCCCACCTGGAGCGGATGAAGAAGAATATGGAGCAGACCATCAAGGACCTGCAGATGAGGCTGGATGAGGCTGAGCAGTTGGCCCTCAAAGGGGGCAAGAAGCAGCTGCAGAAGCTGGAAGCTCGTGTGCGTGAGCTGGAGAATGAACTGGAAGCTGAGCAGAAGCGCAATGCTGAGAGCATTAAGGGTCTCCGCAAGTCTGAGCGTCGTGTCAAGGAGCTCAGCTACCAGGTGGGTTGCCTGAGGTGGTGCTGGATGTTATCCACTCTCCCTGTGGCCCCAGAGCCTTATGTCTCATGCTGTACATGACCTGGAACATGGCCAACCTGCTGGACAGAGAGATACAAGTAAACTAGACCACCCACTGCCTCTGTGTCTGATACAGTAGTGGGATCCAGAACACGGTCTGGGTCATGAGCCACCCAGGGCACCTCTCGGTGTCCCAGCACCCATGGGGTCTTCGCATGATCCAGAACCTCAGGCGAGACCTCATCAGGGGTAAGAAGACACCTTCACACAGGGAGACATGCCACCTCCCTCTCCCAGAGCTGAGGCCACCCACAGATCTAGAGAGGCTCCACTCCCCATGAACATCATTAACTGTCTCCTGACCCTCAATGCTCTGGTGGTGACCCAAAGCACAGGTAGGGTCAGGTCCTGACCCACATGTGTCTCACCCCACAGACAGAAGAGGACCGCAAGAACCTGGTCCGGCTCCAAGACCTTGTGGACAAGCTCCAAATGAAGGTCAAGGCCTACAAGCGACAGGCAGAGGAGGCGGTGAGCACTGGATGGTCATCTGTGGGACCACCCCTCAGGAGGGGACAGCATGGGATTGGGGTGTGGGATAGCATGTGGGGAGTAGCAGGGGACCTTTGGGTGGTCAAGGGGTGGGGTGTCAGGCAGTGAGGAGAGTAGGTCAAGTGAAAGTGGGTGGGTAGTGAGATGGAGAGATAGTGGTGAGAGGGATGGATGGATGGATGGATGGATGGATGGATGGATGGAATGTTAGATGGATGGTTAGTTGAGTAGATGGTTGGGTGACTGGAAGATGGGATGTCTGAAAGGACAGATGGGTCAATGGTGGGCCAAATGGAGCAATACGAAGATCAGATAGAGGGACAGCTGGCAGGGTGGCACGAGGCCAGACAGAGCTGTGTGTGAGCCCCACTGGTGTCCCTGCCCCCTCAGGAGGAACAGGCCAACTCCAACCTGGCCAAGTTCCGCAAGGTGCAGCACGAGCTGGATGAGGCAGAAGAGCGTGCTGACATCGCCGAGTCCCAGGTCAACAAGCTGCGGGCCAAGAGCCGTGACATTGGAGCTAAGGTGGGACTTTCCCCTGCCCTACAGCTGCCTCATGGCTGCCCCATAACTTCCCCATGCTCACACTCCCTTTTTCTCCTTCTCCATCAGAAGGGACTCAACGAAGAGTGAAGCTCTGGACCCCCAGTAATATCCCCTGGACCTCCAAGTAGCCCACTCCCACTCCCAGCCCCGCAAGCTTTGTCAGCCAATAAAAAGCAGTGAGCAGCAGCAGTTTGTGTGGGGCTGGGTTTGTGTGGGGAAAGTGAGGTTGCCCCATGGCATGGCACCCACAAGACGTCTGTACCCACATAAGATCACCAACCAGTGTGCAATCCAGCGCGCCCCACAGCACGATGCAACCAGACCCATAATGCAATGTGATACGAACCATGGGTTGCACCTCAACCTTGAGCTGCCCCACAGTGTATCTCTATCTGCCCCATGGTGTTCTGCAACCTCAACCTGCTCCACACCAACCTAGATCCATGTGGGGGGGTGAGACAAATCTGGGGGCAATATGGGGGTGGGGAGGGAG
>VZRR01007519.1:90387-100806 GCA_013398015.1 Oreocharis arfaki
GGGGTGGGGGGGGGGAGGGTGCTGCTATGCTGCTATAGCGTGCGTATGTTGCTATAGGGTCTGCACATCACTACAGGGGGTCCATACTTTGCTATGGGGGTCTGCATGTGGGGCTGTGCTGGTCTCTTAAGGTTCTCTGCATTGTTACAGGGGTCTCTGCACTGCTATGGGTCTCTGTGCATCGCTGTAGGGATGCCTGAACCACTACTGGGGGCTGTGCACAGCTATAGGGGTCTTTGTGCTGCAGGGGTCCATGCATCACTCCAGGGGTTGGTGGCACCTGGTTGTGGATGTCCCTGCATCAGTACAGGAGTCTGTACATGGGGATGTGCATGGATATTGGGGTCCCTGCATGACTAGAGGGGTCTGCCCTCAGCTATAGGGGGTCTGTGGACTGCTATAGGGCTCGATACATGGGGTCATGAATGGCTATAGGATTCTGTGCATGGGGCCATACACAACTATGAGGACCTGTACATTACTATTAAAGGTCCTTGAATGGCTATAGGGGTCCCTGCAGGGGATCCCTGAATCACTACAGGAGTCTGTGCATGGGGCAGTTCATGACTACGTAGGTCAGCAGCGGGCTATAGGGCTCCCTGCACATCTGTAGGGACCCATGCATGGGGCTGTGCACAGCTACAAAGCTCTGTGTCTGGCTATAGGGTGTCTGTCACAGCCATAGGGGTCTGGGCATGGCTATAGGGGCCCATGCACGGCAATGGGCTCTGGCCAATGGGCTTGTGTGGGGCCATGGAACGAGGGGCAAGAGCCTGCGGCCACAGCGTCACAACCCCCCAGGTGATGCAGGGTCCCTGTCTATGTGGGGCAGGATGGCGGATGCAGTGCTGGCAGCGCTGGGGGCGGCAGCGCCCTTCCTGCGGCCAGGGGAGCGGGAGCGGCTGGCAGCGCAGACCAGACCCTTCGACCCCCGCAGCGAGTGCTTCGTCCCCCACCCCCGGGAGGAGTTCGTTCGGGGGCGGGTGATGGGGCGCCAAGGTGGAGAGGTCACCGTCCAGACTGAGCTGGGAGAGGTGGGCAACTGGGGGACGGGGGTGGGGGAGGGGAGGGGGGCAAGGGGCCACATGGGGCAAGGGATTAATGGCGGTAATGGAGGGAGGGGTTAAAGATGGCAAGGGTTGATGATGGGTTGATGATGCATAGGGGGGGTCTGGTGAGGGAAAGAAGAGGGGTTGGGCATCATGGGTGAGGGGCTGATGGGAAGTAGGGGGGCGAAGAGTTACGGAGGGAAGGGTTAATGGGATGAAATTAATAGGGCAGGGGTCAAAAGAGGGAGGGGGGTTGAAGGTTTGGTGGGGAGCGAACAAGGGAGGGGAAACCAGACTGATAGTGGTGGGGGCACTGACCCATTGAAGACTTCCAACCAATGGAGGGTGTCCCCCAACCCATAGGAGACTCCTCCCAACCCATGGAAGAAATCCTACTAACAGAGCACCCCCTACCCCACAAAGCACCCCCCAAGCCATGGGACACCTCCCAACTCCCACTCCCATGTCTCCCCATTCCCCCTAGACGGTGACGGTGAAGGAAGCTGACATTCACCAGCAGAACCCCCCCAAATTTGACAAGATAGAGGACATGGCGATGCTGACCTTCCTCCATGAGCCTGCTGTCCTCTACAACCTCAAGGAGCGCTATGCCTCTTGGTTGATCTATGTGAGCCTTCCCACAAGCCCCTGGGGTTCCTGGGTATTAGACAGGGCCTTCCCCACAACCTATGGGGTGGATGGAAACTAGCGACCCTTTCCTAAAGCTCTTGGGATACCTAGAACTCGATGCATCTTCCAGAGTCTATGGGTCACCTAAAACCTGGTGTGGCTTTTTCAGGGACTTTGGGACACCTAGAACCTGGTGGCCCTTCTCCAGCTCCCTTGGGCCACCCAGACCCAAGATATCCCATTTCTAGACCGCATCAGCCACCAAGACCTGAGATGTTGTACCCCCTGACCCCTTCGGCTACACAGATCCAAGATGTCACTTCTATAGCCCCCTTGATGGGACACCAGATGTCCCATCCCAGACCCCTTGGGCCACTGACACATGAAATGTCCCATCTCTGGATATTGTGGGCCACCCAGACGGAAGATGTCCCTTCTCCAGCCCCTCTTTGGACAACCGAAATCAGGACATCCTGTCACCACATCCCTTGGGCCACCTAGACATAGGATGTCCCCACCTGGTAGGGTGGCACCTCCTGGCTCTGACCCACCTGCCCTTTTCTCCAGACCTACTCAGGGCTCTTCTGTGTGACTGTCAACCCTTACAAGTGGTTGCCCGTCTACAATGCTGAGGTGGTGGCTGCCTACCGGGGAAAGAAGCGGAGTGAAGCTCCACCCCACATCTTCTCCATCTCTGACAACGCCTACCAGAACATGCTGACAGGTAAAGACAACCTGTGAGGACCTCAAACTAGAAGACCCCACTCCAAAAAAATGGCTCCTGACTTAGACCTGGTCCTCACCTGGGAGAGGTGGAGAACCTCAGCCTCAAAACCAAGATGCCAAGCATGTTTCCCAACTTCATCCCACTTGACTCCTCTCTTTTCTTGGCAGACCGAGAGAACCAGTCCATCCTCATCACGTAAGGCCCTACTTTGTCCAACCCTGCCCCATAGTGGTGGGGTGAGATGAAGGACCCACCAGGATGTTATGCAATATCTCACTGTTGCCCCCCCAGCGGAGAATCCGGGGCGGGGAAGACAGTTAACACGAAGAGGGTCATCCAATACTTTGCCAGCATTGCTGCCATTGGCGACCGCAAGAAGGAGGTGACCAATAGCAGCAAGGTGAGTGACTCAGTCCATGTACCCTTGGCAGAGAGTGTCCCCCAGTGGTGTCCACACCCAGCATTGTCCCACCCTACCAGGGCACCCTGGAGGACCAGATCATCCAGGCCAACCCTGCCTTGGAGGCCTTTGGCAATGCCAAGACTCTCCGCAATGACAACTCATCCCGATTTGTGAGTGATGGGGGTGGGTGGTATGAGGAAGGATCTATGGGGCAGTTTGTGGGACAGGGTCTATGGTGTGGGATCTGCTGCAAGATGGCAGCCACCTCCACCTCCTGCCACTGCTTTCCCAGGGGAAATTCATCCGGATCCATTTCGGGGCCACAGGGAAGTTGGCGTCAGCTGACATTGAGACCTGTGAGTGGGTTGAGAGCCCAGTGAGAGGATGTCTTGTAGTCTGTCTTCCATCCATCCATGGACTTATCTATCCATGGATTTATTCATCCATCCTAGGATTCATCCATCTGTGGACTCATCCATTCACCCATGAACTTCATCCATCCACTCAGGAACTCCATTCATCCATACATATCTTCCCTTCCTCCCTCTATCCCGTCACTTCTTCATCTCCATCTCCTCATCCCACCATCCATCTGACCCTCCATCTCCAATTCTTTGTCCCTCCATCTCCTTGTGCCCACCTCCCTCCCTCCTTGCCTGCCTCCCCCCTGCCCATGTCCATCCCTTAATCTATCTTCATGGCTGATGGATCCATCATCTCATCCCACTATCCATGTGACCTTCCATTTTCCTCTTTTCTTCCCTCCATCTGTTCATCCCACCATCCAGATACCCCTCCTTTTCCATCTCCTCATCATACCATCCATCTCTCCATATATCAATCGATCTCCTCACCCCGGCCTCCATCCTCCTTCTCTCCATACCCACCTCAGACCTCCTGGAGAAGTCTCGTGTCATTTTCCAGCTAAAGGCTGAGAGGAACTACCACATCTTTTACCAGATCCTCTCCAACAAGAAGCCAGAGCTGCTGGGTGAGTAGGGTGCTTGGCCTTGAGTCTTCTATTTCCTCTCCTCCAATTCTCTGCTCAACTTCCTGGGGCAGTTGAGGATGATTTGGGACTGTTTAGCCAGTGCAAATGCTCAGTTTTTGTCTCCATCCTGGGCCCACGGAGCAGAGATGCTTCTCATCACCAACAACCCCTATGACTACAGTTATGTCTCTCAAGGAGAGGTGACTGTGGCCTCCATCGACGACTCTGAAGAGCTGTTGGCAACCGACGTAAGTGGTGGGGTGGGCAGGGTTCATCACCCGGATGAATCGAAGGTGAAGTGCCATGTGGATGGTTGAGATGGTAGAAAACGGATGGGTGGAGGAGGAATACAGGGATGAAAGGCGGAGGACAGGAAGGGTGGAAGATGGTGGGTTGATGAAGTGGGATGATGTGGGGTGAAGGACAGAAGGTAGGACAGGAGGCAGGGGGTGGAGGAGGTCGTGGGTGGAGATAAAAACATGTGAGGGAATCCTTAGGTGGACAAATGAGTCCATAGGTGAACAAGTCCTCAAACAGATGGATGGATACATGGATGCATGGATGGAGTTAATGGTGAATGGATGAGTCCATGGATGGATGAGGCCATAGATGGATGAGTCTTTGGATGGATGGATGGATGGATGAATGGACGAATGGATGGATGGATGGATGGATGGATGGATGGATGGATGGACACGGCTAGAAGTGTCCATGGATGGGTGAATGGATGGATGCAGTCCTCAGATGGATGGATGGATGGGTGAATCCATAATGAGTGAGGCCATGGATGGATGAGTCCTCAGATGGATGGAGAATTTGATGAGGTGGAAGGGCAGAGGGACACACAAATGGTGGCCAGCAGAGAGCCATGACCACAGCTGATGGCAAGGCCCTCTCTCACCCTCCACCTATCACCCAGAGTGCTTTTGATGTACTGGGCTTCACGGCTGAGGAGAAGGCTGGTGTCTACAAGCTGACAGGTGCCATCATGCACTTCGGAAACATGAAGTTCAAGCAGAAACAACGGGAAGAGCAGGCAGAACCAGATGGTACCGAAGGTGAGTGGGTGTGGGATGACACAGGTCTTGGGGTCACCAGATTAGGTGGAATCTGACAGCATGCCTTCTTCTTGATGCTCTGCAGATGCTGACAAGTCAGCCTACTTGATGGGGCTGAACTCAGCTGACCTTCTCAAGGGGTTGTGTCATCCCCGGGTGAAGGTGGGCAATGAATATGTCACCAAGGGGCAGAATGTCCAGCAGGTGTACTATTCCATTGGGGCCTTGGCCAAGGCCGTGTATGAGAAGATGTTCAACTGGATGGTGGTGAGGATCAACAACTCTCTGGACACCAAGCAGCCAAGGCAGTACTTCATCGGTGTGCTGGACATCGCCGGATTTGAGATCTTTGATGTGAGGACTGAGAGGGTGGCAGGGTGTTTGTCTTCTTGGGGGTTGAGTTGATCCAGTTGGATGTTGAGATGATCTTCTGAAGCTTCATGTTGATCTCTGGTGGAAACTTGACCTCTTTGGGCCTTGTGTTTACCCTCTTGGGTGTTGAGTTGATAGTTCTGGGCATTGTGTTCACCCAGCCGGGGCTCAGGTTCACCTATTGATCTCACTGAGCATTCTGTTGACCCTGTTGGGTGTTAAGTTGATCCAGTTAACCCCACTGGCCATCTCCTCTCTCCTTCCCCAGTTCAACAGTTTTGAGCAGCTCTGCATCAACTTCACCAATGAGAAGCTGCAGCAGTTTTTCAACCACCACATGTTCGTACTGGAGCAGGAGGAATACAAGAAGGAGGGGATTGAGTGGGAGTTCATTGACTTTGGCATGGACCTCCAAGCCTGCATTGACCTCATTGAGAAGGTACCACCTCCCTCAGGGCCTCATGGGAGCTGAAGGGACTGCTGGGGAAGGGCCCTTTCTGTTGGAGCTTGCCAGGGACCCCAATGTTTGCCAGTTGGGTTGTACTTGGTGTCCTCCACCACCACTGAGGTCTTTTCTTCCCAGCCCATGGGGATCATGTCCATCCTGGAGGAGGAGTGCATGTTTCCCAAGGCCTCGGACATGACCTTCAAGGCCAAGCTCTTTGATAATCATTTGGGCAAGTCGGCCAACTTTGGGAAGCCACGCAATGTCAAGGGGAAACCAGAGGCCCATTTCTCCCTTGTCCACTACGCTGGCACAGTGGACTACAACATCATTGGGTGGCTGCAGAAAAACAAGGACCCCCTCAATGAGACAGTGGTGGGGCTCTACCAGAAGTCAGCCCTGAAGCTCTTGGCCAACCTCTTCTCCAACTATGCTGGGGCAGATGCCGGTGGGTGAATGGATGGTTGGGTGATGGAGGGATGAGTTGATGGAGAAGACCACTGTCCACCAGTGCCCTCTTTCCTGTGTTATGCCACCCCTCTTCTCTCCAGGTGGTGATGGAGGGAAGGGGAAAGGAGCTAAGAAGAAAGGTTCTTCCTTTCAGACCGTCTCAGCCTTGCACCGGGTGAGGGACCTACATAGTGGACCCACTGTGGGGCAGTGGGAGGACAACCTCTTGAATGGTGGATCACTCCTTCAGCCCCCCAGACCCTCTTGCTCTCTCATTGGTCAGCTTCTTCCCTCCTCTCTCCTCACCAGGAGAACCTCAACAAGCTGATGGCCAACCTCAAGACCACCCACCCTCACTTTGTCCGCTGCATCATCCCCAATGAGCGGAAGGAGCCGGGTAAGCAAAGGGCAGGGCTTAGGGCAAGGAAAAGGGTGGTAGGTGTGGCTTGTGGTTGACACCACTCTTCTAACCCACTGCCAGGTGTGATGGACAATCCCCTGGTAATGCACCAGCTCCGCTGCAATGGCGTGTTGGAGGGCATTCGCATCTGCCGCAAGGGCTTCCCCAACCGCATCCTCTATGGGGACTTCCGCCAGCGGTAGGCACAGAGGAGAAAATGTGGGGATGGGGTGGACAACCCCACTGGGGCTGATTTCAGGGTTTTCCTGTCCTCTCTGGTCACCAGGTACCGCATCCTGAACCCTGCCGCCATCCCCGAGGGGCAGTTCATTGACAGCCGCAAGGGCGCTGAGAAGCTCCTGGGATCCATTGACATTGACCACAACCAGTACAAATTTGGACACACCAAGGTGAGGGCATGTGGTCTCTCCATGGTCCTACCACCCATGGGGTCATGTGGACCCCATGGTCTCACCACTGATGTGTCCACCTGCCTATCTATCCCACCATCCATTGCTTCATCCACCCAACAACCCATCAACCCATACATCTGTCCACCAGCCCTTCCCAACCAATCCGCCCTCTCACTTGCCTCCTTCCTCCATCAGGTCTTCTTCAAGGCTGGGCTGCTGGGGCTGCTGGAGGAGATGCGGGATGAGCGCCTCTCACGCATCATCACCCGCATCCAGGCTCAGGCCCGAGGGCAGCTCATGCGCATTGAGTTCAAGAAGATCCTGGAGCGCCGGTGAGACAGGAAGGGTCTTTCTCCTTGAGAAGGAACCTGTGGTGGGTCACCACGTTTGTGGTATGGTGTGGTGGCATCCGTGTTGCCATTCTAGGGACTCACTGCTGGTGATCCAGTGGAACATCAGAGCCTTCATGGGGGTGAAGAATTGGCCTTGGATGAAGCTCTACTTCAAGATCAAGCCCTTGTTGAAGAGTGCTGAGACAGAGAAGGAGATGCAGGTGGGAGGAGGTGATGAGGCGGGCAGCTTGGGATCTAAAATGGGTTGGGTGGGGCTGATGGATGGAGGGGATTGGATGTGGCTACTGGTCTCCTGGGCTCTGCTGCAGAACATGAAGGAAGAGTTCGGGCGGCTGAAGGAGGCCCTGGAGAAGTCAGAGACCCGGCGCAAGGAGCTGGAGGAGAAGATGGTCTCCATGCTGCAGGAGAAGAATGACCTTCAGCTCCAAGTGCAGGCTGTGAGTGAGACTGCCCCCAAAACCATGTTGGGGGGTGACCAGAACCCTGTCAGGGCCACTCTGCTTCACCTACCACCCCAATACAGGAGCAGGACAACCTCAATGATGCTGAGGAGCGCTGCGACCAGCTGATCAAGAACAAGATCCAGCTGGAGGCCAAGGTGAAGGAGCTGACAGAGCGACTGGAGGATGAGGAAGAAATGAATGCAGAGCTGACGGCTAAGAAGAGGAAGCTGGAGGATGAGTGTTCGGAGCTGAAAAAGGATATTGATGATCTAGAGCTGACTCTGGCCAAGGTGGAGAAGGAGAAACATGCCACCGAGAACAAGGTGAGGGTGGAGAGAGACCCTGACATTAAGTTGTGGGGATTTGGGTCAACACAACCTGGTTGTGTTGGGTTGAGGAGATCCAAGGCTAGTTGATTTGGGCTACATGAAGATTCAACATCCTTTGGGTTCTCTACCACTGAAGTGGCCTCATTGGCCAAGGACAAGAGCAGCATCACCCAGCTTTGCTCCACCTCTCGTACTAAGCTGGAGGCCTGGTGTTTCTCCTCGTGCAGGTCAAGAACCTCACAGAAGAGATGGCTGGGCTGGATGAAACCATTGCCAAGCTAACGAAGGAAAAGAAGGCCCTGCAAGAATCTCACCAGCAGACGCTGGATGACCTGCAGGCAGAGGAAGACAAGGTCAACACCCTGACAAAGGCCAAAGTCAAGCTGGAACAGCAAGTGGATGACGTGAGTGTGGTCAGGTCCCACCATGGGTAGACCTGAGGAGCTTACTGGGGGAAAGGTGATGAAAAACTGAGGTTTCCCCCATGTCCATATTTCCACACAGCTTGAAGGCTCCCTGGAACAGGAGAAGAAGGTCCGGATGGACCTGGAACGGGCCAAGAGGAAACTGGAAGGTGACCTGAAGCTGACACAGGAGAATATCATGGATCTGGAAAATGACAAGCAGCAGCTGGAGGAGAAGCTCAAGAAGTAAGGCTGGACCTCTTTCTCCAGTCTAAACTGGTCAGGGAGCAAGGGCAGGGACCTTACTGATAACTGCTTTCATCTACAGGAAAGAGTTTGAGATCAACCAGCAAAACAGCAAGGTTGAGGATGAGCAAGCTCTGGCTCTGCAGCTCCAGAAGAAGCTGAAAGAGTTGCAGGTGAGGGATCTATTCTCTGCTTATCTGGGCTGGACTGGAGAGCCTCTGGCTGGTTGGGTTGAGGTGAAGAGTCTCTATGTGGTTAGGCTGAGTTTAGGAATTTCCGGCTGGTTGACAAGTGTACAGCTCTCTGAGATGAGTTGAAGAGTTTTCAGCTTATTGGGGTGAGTTGGGTTGAAAAGTCACCAGCTCAACTGGTTGAGTGGAGGAGCTGGGTGGAGCCAAGTCTGCTGACAGCATCTCCACCCCTGGTGCACAGGCGCGTATTGAGGAGCTGGAGGAGGAGTTGGAAGCAGAACGGACAGGCAGAGCCAAGGTCGAGAAGCTGCGCCCAGACCTGTCGCGGGAGCTGGAGGAGATCAGTGAGCGGCTGGAGGAGGCGGGTGGTGTTACTTCAGTGCAGATCGAGCTCAACAAGAAGCGGGAGGCAGAGTTCCAGAAGATGCGGCGGGATCTGGAGGAGGCCACACTGCAGCATGAGGCCACAGCTGCTGCGCTGCGCAAGAAGCACGCCGACAGTGTGGCCGAGCTCAGCGAGCAGATTGACAACTTACAGCGCGTCAAGCAGAAGCTAGAGAAGGAGAAGAGCGACCTCAAGCTGGAGCTGGATGACCTCAGCTCCAACATGGAGCAACTGATAAAGGCCAAGGTAGAAGGATGCCAAGGTGGACATCTTATCTCCACCATGGGCATCATTCTCCTGCTTCATTCCTTCCCTCCATCCTTTCCTCCTTCAAGGTGGGCATGGAGAAGATCTCTCGCACCATGGAGGACCAGGCAGCTGAACACCGGGCCAAGCTGGAGGAGACACAACGAGTCCTCAATGACACCAGCACCCAACGGGCCAAGCTCCAGACTGAGAATGGTGGGAACCCTGACCCACCGTACCCCTCACTCCACATTCTCAGCCCCTGCCCCACATCTTCAATCCCTGCCACACCCTTGAAAACCTGCTCTACCTCTGCAGGAGAGCTGTCCCGCCAGCTGGAGGAAAAAGAGGCCCTTGTTTCTCAATTAACTAGAGGCAAGCAGTCATACACCCAGCAGATGGAGGACCTGAAGAGGCAGCTGGAGGAGGAGATGAAGGTGAGGTTTGTAGCATGGCTGAGAGGGTCTCCAGGAGGGCCGCAAGACAAGGCGTCCTTCACCCTCATGGTGGGACCACCAAATGGAAGTCAAGTTCAGTCTGGTTCAATTGGGTGGTAGCATCTAAGAGTGGTTGAGTTGGGTTGCATTGATGACAGAGGCAGAGGTTGGGCTGAGGAGGTCAGTTCTGAAGCAGCCGGGTTGGTCTATGAGTGGTTGGGTGGCACTGGACCAGGGGAAGTCAAACTGGGCCAGACTAGATATACCAGATATATCTAGATACCCATCTTTAGATGCCTCTGGGTCTAGATGTGCAGAATTTGGTTGGGTTGATTTGGTTGGGAGAAGGTTTGGCTGAGAAATGCCAGTGCTTACTGAGTTTGAGGACCTACACATAGCACACCTTCTCCTTTCCTCTCCCTCTCAGGCCAAGAATGCACTGGCCCA
>VZRR01007520.1:0-66790 GCA_013398015.1 Oreocharis arfaki
ATGGTTTAAGCAAGACAAAAAAACCCCAATAAATGTACTTTGTGTTAGTAACAGCTTTATAATTGTGTTTAATACATTAAGCAGAATGAAGACTTTAATTTTATTTGCATTCAGGGGTATCAGTTTGTTGTGGTTTTTTTTTTTTAAATGACCTATTACAAATGGATTTTTAAATTCAGGATATATTGGACACATCTGCTTGGACAGGTTCAGGCATGCCAATTGAACCCATCCAAAGCAGCTTGAAGCTTAGCGTGGAGAGCCTCTTTCAAAGATGACGGTAAAAGAGCGGGAGATCGGGTATTTTTAATTCAATCTAATATTGAAATTATCCAGACAAGGAAAGTTCAACCCAATGGAGTTCTTGGAATGCCCTTAGACCACCTGCCTGGGCACCAGCTGCCACCCCAGGGGAGTTCCTGCCATTATGATATCCCAGGCAGCCTAGGGCATCGCAAAAGCACCGGGGGGTTGGGATGACACACGCCTCAAGATTTTTTCCCTTTTTATGTGTATCTGTAGCTTTAGAGATTTTAATTTGTAGCTGTACAGCTTCTACCTCCTTGTCACTTCAGCACAGCAGTTGCACTTTCTCACATATTATGCTACCTTCTTGGAGTTCTCTTTAGTTTTGCTTTTTAGCCTGCCGAGGACACTTTATTTTTCACCACCCATCATAGACATAACCAAATGTAGGGCTAAAAGATTTGGGGGGTGGGGGGTCCAATGGGGCAGAAATTACCTAACCAACTGCTCCTCTAATTAGACAATATTTGTCAGATACAAATTAAATTGATTACTTAATTAAATTGAGTACCTAAATGTATAAAAATTGTATGAATCTGAGACTGTCCTCAGAAGTGTGGGTGACCCTCCCCAGTTTAATGCAGGTGCCGTGTGCTCGGTTTTAACATATGCATGGCTTGGCTCCTCTGCTGGAGGACAAGTGTGAGCTGGATTTCTCTCCTGGCTCACACCCCCTGAAATCTGCAGGTCCTTGCCCACACTGCTGGCAGTGCCTGTGCTCTCAGCTGGCTTCAGTCATGCAGGAAGACCTGTCTGTAGCTAAGAGTGAGGCTCAGATTTCTGCTGACAATATGATAAAAGCTATAAATCGCTCTCATGGATGTACAGTTTATGTGTGGGCCTTTGTGCCACTTCAGTTATCACCATTTATAAACTATATATGATATATATATTTATAAATACCTATGTATGCAAGGGTAGATAAAACAGCAGGAAAATATTAGGGCTTCCACTGACACTACTTATTTAGGTACACTTGTCAAATTTTATCAATATAAATGCATTCATTTTAAAACACTGAGTAAATTTCTTGAATTATATGGTAGGAAAAGGTATTTAAAGTGATGCAAAAATTACACATAATTTTGGTCTAAAACGGGACAGGATTCAAATGAGTCTGAATGGCAGAACTCTTCAGTCAGATCATGACTTTTCCCAAAGTCACCTTTCAGAATGTAATTGTACTTTAAGTACTACTCAACCCACGTACGTTTCGCAGTTATAAACTGTCTCTTGTTTTTTGTTCTTTTTTTTTTAATTGCATAACATTTTGTGGCTTCCAGCTTACATTTCTCCTTGACAGACTGAACTGAAATTAAAAAAAACCCCAGATGCTTTTTATTTTTTTTCCTGTGGGAATCTTAGCAGTAACCTGTGCTTGCATCTTGAGCTCTGTCACTGATAATTACTGGCAAACAAAACCAGTAAAATGTTGACTAGACCAAAGCTCCTTTTCAAAACTACTGTCTGCAGTCAAGAGGTAATTAACTCCCTCTATGGATTCAGAGCTCTTGGGTAGAGGGTGGAAAATTAAGTTATTAGCAAGGCTGTTAATGCAAATTTCTAATTCACCAACACTGCTTGCTAAGAAGAACTGCATACTATGAGGGATCTGAAAAATATTTTGCCTATAAATTTGAAATATTTTCATTCAGCTTTGGCTATAATGGCTACTTACTTCTCAGCCTTGTTATAAATGTGCAAACAGGAAAGCAAGCTTATATAAACAGTGACCGTGATTTACACTACCAGGAACATTTTCCACTTGAAAAAATGGAATTTGTTAGAATTAAAAAAAACAAGGTAAGTGGAGGAAAGAAAAAGAAGGCAGCAGGAAGAGGATATATTGTGTTTGGAATATGTAGGGTTGAATATTCTCTAGTGACAATGGACAGCATAGAAGCTTTTTAAGAAACCACCCTGGAAGTTTCTCTGTCAGCTTAGGATTCTCCAGATGAATCTCTTTGCTCTCTGGTTCGTGGAGGCCTGTTCAGAAACAAAAATTCAAATTTACCTGTTCCTACTTACTGTGTGGTCCAGCACCTCTTTACTGACCACGAGTTTCTAGAACACCATTTGGTGAATGCCTGAACTCTCAGGAAAGGCAAGGTCTTGCAGGAGCAACATACAGGGCATGTTTAAATGCAGTCACTGAAATCAGTGTCACTCACTGCGGTGAGACTCTGCTTTCCTATTAGAATTGATGACTACACAGCAAAGGTAAATTGGTATAACACGTATCAGACAACAGAGACTGAAAGAAGCATTTCTTCTACTTCTCTAAACACTTTTTAATATAAAAACAAATGCTGGATACAAACAAGAAACCTCAAGAATTACACAGTTGTAGCGTGTCTGAACACTAATCTGAAACAACACTTCGCACTTTGGGGAACAAAACACTTCCCAGATTTGGGATAACTCTAAAAGAGCTCATTGGAGAAAACTGGAGCTGAAATAATTGTTCCTTTTTGGTATCAAGACCCTCATGGCTGTGCTGGGATCTTGTGGGTGGCTCACTGCATATTTGAGTGTCTCCATTTAATTAAGCACTGTGTGGTATTGGTACATCTGAGGTGTAATCTCAGGCCCAAGGTCCTGACTCAGACCACATTAATATCAGTGCAAATGCTCCCATCAGCTCTGATGGGGTTAGGCTGGGCCATAGATGAGTTGAAAAGCTTGAAAAAACCTTCCTGAACTTGTCACAGAATTTCCAAACCATGAGACAGGCAGATTTTTGCTCTTTCAAACACAGAAATGGCTTTTCATTGAAAAGAAATCCTTCATTCTGCATAAAATATGTCTCAACACTATCCAGTTTCCTTTATCCTCAATGACTACTGCTATCAGTGAAATATGGAGGAGCAGTATATCTACAAGGAATAGAAAGCAGTCATACATTGTCATGCGTCAAAACAGAATGCAAGACATCTACATCTCTTTAAAATCCTTTTCACTGAAGTACCAGGTAAAACAAAAAGGGGCAAAGGAAATAACCCAAATAAAAAGATGAACTGAGCCTCTCACTTGCATGTTTCTGCTCACTCCTATCACGTTCTTTTGTCCTTTTCCCTTATCTGATGCATCCCAGACTTTATCTTCTGTTCTGCCTTCCCAAAGCATCGTTTTTCCTTGCCGTGATATTTGAGAAACAACTTGATCCACGTGGCCCGAGTCTCTGGAGAGGGAAGGGCGATCCCCTGGAGCTCAGACAAGCCCCTGGGAAGAGGAGCCACCAGGAGAGGAGCACGTCGCAGTGGGCACCTCGGAGGGGAGATGTTTCCCCAGGGATCCATGGAGGTGGCAATGTGGAATTTGCTGTGGCCTGAGGAGCCACAGAAAGCTGAGGGACAGTGAGCAGGGCTGGAGGAAAGCATCTGGCCTGTAGAGCCCAGGAGGAGGATGCTTGGTCACAACATGGGGTTTGTTTCATCTGCTGCAGTTTGACTTTTCTCTCTTTTCAAAGTTCTTTTGTTGATGGTCTCAGAGCTTTAGCTAGTTTGAGTTCTCATAATTTCTTCTAACAATTTTTATTAAAACCATATACAACAAATGAATAATTTATTACATACTTTTGCCAAGAACGACCAGCCAAAGATTTTACATTTGTACATTTCTTCCTCCTTTCCCTTAACCTTCTCCCTTTTTTATGTGTAGAAAATAGAGGTGGGAAAGGAAGAAAATTGAAAAAGCAAAGCATTGAAAGCCATACAGGGAAAATAATTTTTGTCACTTGTGTAGGAAAATGAAAAATGGTTACAAGGTTCCATTGAATGACATTGAATGCTTCAGTTAAAATGCAGTTACCATTTGTCAATGGTTTTTTTGATGTATGAACTGCAGAGACATTCATTTAAATAATACGCAAATTTCTAAGCAATGACAACAGAGATGTGAGTTAAAATTTAAAGTTCAGCTCATCATTGTGCTGAGTGTCATTTACTCAGCTGGTAGCTCACTTTTGATTTTGGCCAGTGACCATTAGTGCCTTGCTTTTACAGATTCTCTGAAGATACAAGACTTGAGCTGCTGACCCAGAAGAAGCAAACATGATCCCCAGGGTGTGGTGACACTGCAGTTATTGCTTCCACTTATCACCGCACTGGACTTATCTGAAACAGGGTGTGGAAAATTGCTCGCTGTGCTGAGCTGGCCAGAGAGGGAACGGGTAAAAACCACCGCTCCCCTGTAAAGAAAACAGAGATTTATTTGGTGAAGGGTTGGCTTGTTTTGCTGACACCGAGCACCTCAGGGACTGCAGGCAGCGAGAGAAAACATTAATCATCAGGACAACGAGGTGCAAGCCTTGGCAGCTCTTGTGTACACAAAGGCAGAGGTCTTTGGCAAGGTACTGATTGGAGAAAACACTCAGCTGAAGTTCTTGGCTTCTTGTCTTTTGCGTTAACTGAGGTTCATGACAAAATAATAAAAAGAGTTAAGTTAGGCTGCTGTTTCAGGAAGTTCTGTGCCCTGAAGTCGTTTCAGCTCATTGATATAGTTAATATAAATGAGATACTGAGATGCAAATCCATCAGGAAAAAGCCCCGAAGCAGTACTGCCTTGCTAATGGCCGTTTCACAATTTTTGATCTCTCCAGCTTGCTTCAGTTCCTCAGAGCATAAGCAGAAGGCAGAAGGCTTGTCTGTGTTTCCTCTGGGGCTCCTTAACTATGCAACGTGGATCAACAGCACCAAATGTGACCATAGAATCTTTAGGCAGGAAAAGACCCCTGAGATCATCAAGTCCAGCCTTTGAACGAACACCACCATGCCCACTATATTCTGTAGAGAGAAGAGGCTTTCTGAAGGCTGTCACTCACAGATAATGCAAAGGTTTCAAAGTAAACATGAGCCATTGCCACTGGGGAATCAGTTCCCAGCCCCTTAACGAAATCACTGTGAAGTACTGATTGGGAAGTGAAAAAAAAGGTGAGAAGCTTTGGGACTAAAGCTTATGGTTAATGTAAACATGCTTGTTATTTAGCCCTGCTCATGATAAACAACATGAAGTCGATAACAGGGTCTGCTGCATGTAAGCAAAGCCTACTGTTCCTAGAGTGTTATCTCGGAACATTCTGCAGAGGTGGAACATACAAATGTTCCCATTTTACAGACAGGGGAATGGGCACCTGGTGAGATGTAGTTGTGTATCAAGCTGTTCAGCAGACAACCTCAGATCAAGGAATTAGAGTTCATGCTTCTTAAGGCAAGTTTGGCTTTCTACCCACAAGGTATTTTGTTCTCCATTAAAGTAAATTCTTGGTTAAATGCCCATTATACAGAAAAATCTGTGTTAGGTAAGAATACTGAACTAAGGGAAAGCACTGTTAGGGGTGATATTGCTTCTTCTGTCACTTAATATGCTGGAACTGCAATAAACTTGGCAAGCATTTCTTGGTACCTATAAATGCTAATGGCATTCATTAAACACAGGCTCTGAGAGGCAGAGCCACAGCCCCCTGAAATGCGTAGAAAAGGAAACCCTTGATTTTCACAAGCTCCTGAGAGGGACTGGCCAGGCACAATCTCCTTTCTTCTCTGAGTGATGCACAGAGGGAGCTTAGCTGAGGGGAGCCACTGACATCATAAATTCGTATCAGGCAAAGCATCATAAGGAATCAAGCAGAGCAGCAATGCCTAAAAGATTTCTTTTACGACTCTGAACCTTGCTTCACTTGTGGAACTCAGGATTCGCCTGTAAACAAAAATTATTCTAAAGGAAAGAGATAGCAAAGAGCACGTATGGCTTATGAGAAACCAGCACCGAGGTCCATATGTCTGAATGTATATATTTAGGGGTTTGAAAATACCCGGCTGCCCCTGCTGTTCTGGTTGAGCTGTGTAACCCCTGTCCCGCTCTGTCAGGTTATTTTGCTGCGAGGCAAATGATTCAACACGAGGGCATTCTGCAAAAGGCTCCTTACCTCAGCACGGAGCAAAACTCTCTCCTCAGCGGTTCACTATTCATAGCTCCTGCCCTCGTCAGGAAGAGTCAAGGGCAGGGGAAAAGCAGCTGCTGGATCAGGTTACCCTGGCACGGTCCATCAGGGGCGGAGAGGCAGAGCAGCACTCATCATTCGGGTTTGACAGACCGGTTTCTGTTTCATTGGAAACGGGGATTTTTTTCCCCCCCCTTTTGAGGGTTAACAGGTGGTTATGCATCACAAGTACCCTAAGTCTGGTTACTGCTGAATGTCTTCAAAACGAGTCAAGCAGACATCCTGGCTGTAGCAATACGGTGCCACCACAAAAGGCTGTAGGTACTTATGAGCAAAATGAAAAAGAGAGGCGGTTGCTGCACGGCAGACAGGTGACAATTAAATCATTTTAAATACTAGCTTGATGAGCTAGGGGAAGGCTAGAAGGCATTTACCGTGCTATTCCCACCATGCTAAATACTAATTAAAGACTTGTATCTCATACTGTTCTCTCATCCTGCAGCACTTCGGTGTTTTCAGTTCTTCAGTAACAATTTACCACCCTCATGCCAAGCTGTGGAAAATTATCTTGCACTGCAGCATCTGCTCCCAAGCTCGCTCTGTGTTTGTGGTGTTAAAGCTGTGCCTTTGTACCCTGCTTTGTTAGGCAGCTGAAGGACTGTGGGGTCTCTCCTTTCCTCGCCAGTTTCCAAATGAGAGGTGTTTGGTTGAGATAAATGTGTGTTTGCATTATTTTAAGGAAAATGTCCAGGGTGACGGTCCTCGCTTGGCCTCTTACAGGGAGCACCGTCCTTTGCTGCGTGGAGGACAATGAAAGCATGAGCTCATCGTGAGAGGGAGAAACCGTAGAAAAAGAGGAGCAGTGACGTCTTTTTGCTTGTGGTTCCAATTTGTTGTGTGT
This sequence comes from Oreocharis arfaki, assembly GCA_013398015.1. Classification (NCBI taxonomy): domain Eukaryota; kingdom Metazoa; phylum Chordata; class Aves; order Passeriformes; family Paramythiidae; genus Oreocharis; species Oreocharis arfaki. Next base: position 7,149 of record VZRR01007520.1, read on the forward strand.
GACATTCTGCTCTTCACTCGCACTGATGTGCGAACATTTTGCTGAGGGTGCTTTTCAATCAGAGAGAGCTCTAAAAACAGGGCTGTGTGCTCCTCCTTATATGGTTTCTAGGCCTGCAATATCATTTTCCCAAAGTAACTAATGATGTTTGGTGTCCATCTGTTAGTGTCTCAGAAGAACATATTTTTCCAAGGCTGCAAAGTTAGACTACATTAGGTTGGCAGAGTTCCTAATCGGCTGCTTTTTCTCAGAGCAAGCAAACAAACCGGAGGAGGCTGCAGATGTGGCCCCCAACAAGCGGAACACACACGTGTGCTGTCAGAACATCTATTTATCCTCGGATGAGAAGCCTCACGCTGAGGAAATGCTGAGCTGAGGCTTTCAGGTGAGATTAAAGGCCTTTGTGTCCCCAGTGTGCACCCCACGCCACTTTCGCCTTCCGAGAGTCTCTTTAATAATTCATTATTTCTTCTAATCATAGAGATCTTCTAATCAGAGAGACTTCTCAGAAAGAAAGATTACCTTGATGTATTTTGCTGGTAATTTCTTTAAATCTTACTGTTTGTGACCTCCTAAAAGAAAACTGTTATGTGTTAGGGAGATGTTTCATTAGGAATGAATTAACTATTCTTATGCTCACCAAGAAGTGTCCTAGCCAAGAGCAATGGCAATAGTCAAAGCTTTTATGTCAGATTGCATCTGGATTTTGTGAGTAAGAGGTGGGATGGCCTTTACAACAACAGTGGCGTTACGGTCAACATTCCACAGATTTTATTTTTTTAGCCTTTTTTTCAACAAGGATGGCAAAAAAAAAAAATAGATTAAGAACTCGTCTTCACAGTTTGCTTTCTATTAAATCTGTATAAAATAGCTCACAGAGACCCTGTTCCTTCAAGAGAATTTCACGTGTAGATGATCTTGTAATAAATTATGTCCCATTATGAAGTTATTTTCTGTATCTCTAGTCATTAGTAAAACACAGCTGTAAACAGGTGTAACAAATTAGAGCTGTTTGTACAAGCTTGGATGCTTCAATGACAGAACCTTAATTTTGCAAAAGAGAGAGAAAAATCCTTAAATATTTAAATACAAATACCTTGGTGAATAATGAGCAGCTGGTGAACTGGAAACAAAACTTCTGGGAACTCTGTAGCTTAAAAAAATTACCTATTTTTGGCCTTTCTTCCATCAGTCCAGGAAGTGGATGATCTGTTTGTTTCTCAGAGGCTTGCATTTTGGTTCAAGATTTAATTGCAGAATTTTTTGTCACCTTTAGTTTCAACAGACCTCTTATGATTGGCTGATTTTCTTTATTCAGGATCTTATATAGTATAAAATTCATGTTGTTAAAAAAAAAATACTGGAAGCTGTTCCCAAAAAATCATTCCTCTCAAGATATAGGGATGTTTAAAATATTCTCTACTTTCGAGTTCACTTTCAAGTTCATATAAATGTCCAATTACACTAATTTCATTGACATTACAGCATTGTTCCTATGTTCTGAAAACCTATTATTATATTTCATGATCTCATTTTAAGACTATCACGTTTGTCTTTGCAGTTCTGTGTTACTACCATGAAAACGCTGCACCTACAGCCTGTGATCAGCTCTTTTATATTCCTCATCATATTAAGAGGGTAATTACAGAAATTTGTATGACAAGAAACCTGCTGCCTCTAACATACGTTTTTATTTTAACGTTTATACGTGTTTTTTATTTAATGCATTTATATGCTTTGTGGTGACAAAATTCCCTTGTTTTTGGGAATCCCACCAAGCTACACATAGTAGTCTTTTGAGTCTGGTTTCAAAGTCCACGTTGGCACTAATGTTTCATAAGGCATCCAGAGCACACAGGGTGGGTGAGGACCTCGATGATCAGAGGACATGGCACCCATGAGAGAGCTGCAGTGCTCCCTGCAGTCTGCTCAGGCAGTTTTCCCAACAGGAATTTTGGGAGTATTGAGGGCACCCATGGGTAGCATAGGCCATGCAGGCACAGTTTGTGTTCATGGAGAGTCATGGAGAGTGGTGGAGCTCTGGACATCCCAGGCAGGTAATGCCACAGCAAAGAGAGGCTGCAGTCAAAGGACATGAAGTGAAATATATTCCTTATCTTCTTTTATTTTGCTACTGGCTACACATTTTCCTTGGCAAGGGCCTGTCTCATTGCTTATTAAACAGCCTGTGTTCCCTTCTTTTTATTGAAATCTTCCTCCCCTCTCTATTGCCCTAAGCACTAAGTTTTTAAAGGACTCAGCCTGGCATCAGCATGATATTATTTTTAAACTGTTTTTTCTGTGTGGCTTAGCATTTTGCAAGACAATGTGCTTGAGGGAGGTCATCGAAGTGGACACTTCCATTTTTCTCTCATGCAATAACACCTCAGGAACGATTCTGCTTCATCTGATCTGGCTTCTCAAATTCATGATTTTTAAGACAGCCACTCAGCTGATATGGGTTGAAACCACATTACTGGTGGCCAGCTCAGCTTGTGCCTGGGGAGACAGCTCTCCTTGATTCACAGATCAGCAAACTCTCCAGCTGGCCCACAGGGGAACTTTTCCTTCTGTAAAGCAGCAGTGCTTTATCTCATCTGGTGCAACAGGTGTGTGCTGGTGACAGCACTTACTAAAAAATCTGAAAAATCTAAGAAATTCTTTTGTTTATTTGATACTGAAGCATAAAGACAACAAGACATGTTGTCTTTATCAACCCAGCCATGTAGCAAATGAAATGAAGGAATTTCTAGCAAGTCAGAGCGTTTAACTACTGAAATGCCACCAGGATTTTTTCCTTGGAACTGAAACTGACACAAACACTTGAAATGTGAAAGATGCCAGTAGCAATTAAATTTTAACAGGACTCATATCTGAATTTCCTTTTATCAGTAAGTCAAATGGCCATTTGCTTAGTGAGGCAAGTCTGATGAGGGTGGCAAGCAGAAAACTAATTAAGGCACTAATTAGGAAGAGGGTTGAGAATGTCCTTAGAATTGGATATTGTTGCATGTTAACACGATCACAGCATCATGACACAACTTTTTTATTCCTTAAACAGCAGAAGAAAGCCCTGACTGGCAGTGGAGTCCCCTGAGCTCCGTCGTGCCTGGAAAGGGCCTCAAGGAAGAGCTCCCATCCAAGGGTTTAGAATTCAGCAGCTGGACAGGCTGTCCTAGTATCACCCTCAGTTTCCTCGGAAGTGAGGCACACAGGAAGGAGGTGCCAAATTTTGGTTCGTCTGGGAGTTGATTCCAGGGCAGTCAAATGCCAAAATGGGTGTTGTTCTAAGGCTTGGGCCAAAGTGGGTGGCTGCACATCTCTGCAGCCGAGGCCAGGACCGAGTGGCACCTGCTGGGTCCCAGTCTGCTGCACTAATGTGGCAATCATTTAGCCATTACTGTATGTTTGCTGCCACGAGTGAAGTTATTTTCCCCATGTATTTTTCCCTTCTCAGATGTTTGCATCACATTATATCCCCTTCACATTGTTTTCCCATTTACAGTAAACAAATTCAAATCTGACAGATTCATCTCATAAATCTGACTTGGACATTTCCGGTGTCAAGCATTAATGTAAGTTCCCTTTCAGACACAATTCTCCAGGCTATAAGCAGAAAGAGAGATGGTAGATGTTTCTCCTTTTAGTACACCATCATTATTCTGACAACTTAATTTAGTTTCTTGTCATTTGTCTCTCTGCAGTGCCAGCTCCTACACGCACAACTCATTTTTCTCCAGCAGACACCACTGTGGGGATCATAATTTCCTTTATCCTGCACCCAGGAGCACTTTCTTCACCCTGCTGTTGTCAGCCCTAGGCTCTGTTCCCACGATCTATCCAACAGCTCCAGGTGGGAAAAGCACGGCACTTGGCCCCAGCACTCAAAACCTTTTGTTTGTGTCCCTCAACCACTCCGCTCAAGATGAGTGGATAAATAAACAGGTGGCCAGGCTTATTTGTTTTACATCCTTAAATCCCTGCAGACAGGATTCTGGGCTCAGAGAGGGTCCCAAGCACAGGGAGGTCCTACACAGAGGCCTGGTGGCTGCCAGTGATCCCACCACCCATCCCATCCTGCTGGAAGATGCTGCCCGTTCTCCAGCTGAGTTAACCTGAGCTGCTCCTTGGCCAGCACCTGAGCTGAGGCTGGTTTCAGCTTCTGTCACAATAAAGCAAAATGAAAATGCATTTGGAAGTTGGTGGTTCTTCCCCAAACAGCTCTGTCAAAGCTTCCCTCAAATGAAGCCTATGTGTAATAACCACAGGGAACCTCAGATGCATTTATTTATATTTATTTATGCTTAACATGAAGCACAGTCTTACAATCACCACTCTTTAACCAACCACGTAGACATGGGTTTGGTCAGATTAAAAGTGTGGAGATCTGTAAATAAGCGATCCACTGGTACTCTTCACCTACTACAAATCAAACCTTTAAAAGACCAAGGTGGTATGGGGGGAAGGCATTGCCAAATGCAATTTCTGACAAGACAGGCCATGGCTTTTTTGTACAGCCTCTGTTTCCTTGCTGTTTGGGGCCACCAGAAGACCTATCCCAGAACTATTTAGCAAACAGGAAATGCAGGCACTCTTTGCTGTGCCCCTCTGAAACAGAACTTCCCGACCCAGCAGCACTCAGCTCCCTGTCCCCCTCCCACCTCCATCGTCAGTTTCTCCTCATTTATAGCTGCTCTCAGCAGCTCCTTCATTAACTTGCTAGATTATTTAACTGGTTTTTGTATGTTGTCATGGAATTCTTCCACTTTGTGATATAGGCCCCAAAGGCACATTCCCAGGGCACAGTTGTTAGTGCCAGGCACCCCTCACTATTGGGGTCAAAGCTGCTCAGCCCTTATAATTCTGGTTCTACAAAAGTACGACGTTCCCAGCTCACAAATGAGCATCCCCTCTCTGTGTCCATGGTCTTTGATTCCTTCTCTCCATGCACAGCAGCTTTGGGGACACGCAGTAAATGGAAAGATGCAGATACAACATATCAAAAGACAGAGTTCTTCTAAAAGTAAATAGCTGCCTCAAAAGGATCGAGGTGGTAAATTCAATATATACACTGCAATATTACCTTGCTGCTTTTAAAGATCCTTCCAGTCCTTTCTGCAAGGGTTTGGGGCAGGATGTTTTGCAGCTGTTCAAAACACGCCAGGTATGTGTTCAGCTCTTCTTTTAAGGCAGAAAAATGGGGACTCCTGGCACATCCTGCCCACATTTCATACCACTTGCAGCGGCTGCACAGCAGAGGGAAGGTGGATACGGAAAGATGAGCCATAATTACATCCTGCACTGCTGGACAGCGGCAGCACTAAGCAACCTACTGGAGGTGTTTCAGTCTCAAAATGCTCTTAGACTGAAACTATTACCTCTACTAGGATGAGTAGTCTGAGAAATAACACCCTGAAGGAATGTGTAGAGATGATACTGCACAAGAGGTTGTAAAAGGCTCCCTTCAACACTGAGACTAAACTTGCATAAAAAGGACGGCTTCTGGAAAGGCCCTAAAAGCTGCTTCATAGTAACTCTTGCTTCTGCCACGCATCCATTTACAAGGCTTTTAAAGAAAGCTTGTATTTTATCACTCCCAGGCATGCTATTTATGTCAGCAGTGGGCAGATACAGCCTCAGCCCTCTATGCAGCTTGTTAAAAGCTTTTAAAAATACATGAAGAGCCAGGCGGAATAAAGGTGAAGTAAATAACAGGAGCGTATAAAATATGTTGCATTAAACATTTAAACTAGTGCTTTTCCTAGTTTCTTTATTTTGTGCTGTTCCTTCATAACACTTTAGAAACAAATTTGCCTGGTGTTCTTCCAGGCAACACATCGCAGATGAGCCAAGGGTGCCTAAGCAGAATGGGCACTGTGGAAACCTCGGTGATCTGTCAGCTCTCATTCCTCTCTTACCCAGCCTTTGTCATCTCCTGGTAACACAGAGCTGCATCCCAGCACTGCCACACACAAAGCCTGACACTTCACATATTTAGGTGACACACACAAAAAAAAAAAAAAAAGGAAAACAAACGCTTTGCAGCCAGAAAGGGAATTTCCAGAGGCCAAGGGTAAAAGACAGTTTGATTTCTCTTCATTTCTGGCTTTATTTTATTGTTTTGGCTTTACAATTCCCATTAAAACATCGAATGGCAAATTAGGAAATCTTGAGCAAATAGGCCTTTGAATTAAATTACTGGGGTTTATTTTTGTTTTCTCGTGTCACTATGTAACATCACCGAGTTGTGGTGACCATCTTGGCAGTTATTCCACAAAAATCCCAGTATTTTCAAGGTAACAAACATTTCCCCACCGTTCAAATTCTATGGGGAGAAAAGCCAATTGTAATCTGAAAATTCTGACTGTCTTAATATCACCTCATGATATGGGTATCACAAATTTTGGTTATTTCTTGTGTGTATCAAATTTGGGCTCACAGTGCCCGGCATGGACAGAAATCTAACACTGCACCAGGAAAACAGGTTTGAAACAGGAAGAAGTTATCAGCTTGTGGCTCCATGGTTTAACCTTATTCATGGCAGTGTGCATTCAGGGGTCAGGCATCACAGTTAAATGGATGGTTCAACACAAGGGTTGAAAAAGAAGGAAAATTGCATTAAAATTATACAACCAAATTTCTGAAAAGTCTGTCATAAAATATACCCTCTCTTTAGCCTGTCATCATCATTTTCTGGTAGGTCATTTTGCTTTTCCAGATCTATGTTTTTCCATATAGGGATTCTGACATCTAATTTAAATTACCTCAGCCAAAGGCCTGTGCCACTAGATAATCAGCTACAGCTGTATTCAACCTGAGTACCTTGTTGGGTTTTGAAGTTATAAATATTATTGTCACAAAGAGGGAAAATGTCCAAAATCTACCATACAGGCCTCAAGTGTTCAATATCCATAAGTTTCCCAAATTATCTTTCTTGTAAAAGCAAGATAACAATTTTTTCTTGTAGCAAAATCAGGAAATATCATTTAATTGAGTCCTGACTGGGCCCTCTCATAATGACTAAAATTACCAAGATCTGGGCCAAGCTCTTGAACTGTGGTTAGCTATACTTTGAAAATGTATTTGAATAATGTTATGTATATTTATACCAGGATTACAGAACTTCAGCAGATAATAATTACAGTACTGAAGAATGAAGTGGTCAGGTTAAACCCTTCCATAAGTGGGCATGGAAGCAGGGCCCCAAATCCTACTTCATGATTTATTTGGATGTTTAAGTGACTGAGTCTCACTGAAAATCAGGTGGGACCCCTGTTCCTTACAGAGTATCCAAATATGCAGCAGTTGCTTCTGGGAAGAGTGAAGGAGGAAAATTATTGTTAATATTTTTGAAGATGTTAGAAACCAAAAATGAAAAAAAAAAATTTACTCCAAGCTCTCTTCACAAGAGAAACTGCAGTAAAACCAAGAAAAGCAAATTACTTGAAATGGTTATGGGTTATATCTCACGATTCTGTCACGGATAACACGCTGTGTTTGTCCTTGCTGGGGGTGATGGCTGCTTCCAGATGTGCTGACATCAGTTGCTCACTGCAACAGAACTTCATAAAGGGGCCAAATTTTCCTCTTTGTAAAGACAAGCTGTCCTTAATTTTCTTTTCCCAACTTGAAAGGTCACAGGGATCACGATTAGGGATACATTAGCTTCCTCAGCTCCAACAAGTCTCCCTGAGTTTCTGTCAAGACTGTAATTAGAACTGAAACTTTTTCTAGGTGTTCAACCTTGGTTCTTCTTTTCTACTCCTTTTTTTCTGTTCTGTTTCTCCGTGGTGGCAAAGCTGTGGGTGTTCAAGAGAAAGGCGAGGTGCAGCCTCATGACACACACACACCTTGGACAGGGTACCACTAACTCATCCCAGCTTCCTGCCCAGCCCTCTTAGTGGAAGTTGCTTCAAGATAAAGTCAGCAGAAAGGAACCAGTTGCTTCGTAAAGAGCTTGGTATCCTCATTCCTGCTGCTGGCTTCCAATAAAATATTGAAACCTGCCCAGAAAGTGCCTTGCTGAAGGTGCAGGTTCCTTCACTGGAAGGCTGCTAACCTCTGGCAGTGAGACTGGGGATAAACCAGGATTACATCTCAAACCTCAACACTAAGATTTGCCAGGGCTCATCAGTCATTTTCCTTTCTTTTCCTCTCTTTTTCTGCACTGAATTGGAGGTTGGAAAAAAGAGGATTTCTAGTTTTATGCCGATAAATCCCATTCTTGTCTAACACAGCTGGATTAAATGCTCTTTGAGCTTTATGATCTGGAATTACTCTCTTCCTAGCTATAGAATATATGTCTTGATAATTATTCCACAAATTTTATAAGCCTCCATCTAGCTGGGCCTCCAACCAGAATGGGAATTATAACCTCATCTGAAAAAAGGGATTATGACTACATCCTCCCCTGCCATCACAGAGAAGTTGCTCCCTGAGGACTCACAAGACAGGGCTCACAGATGCTTAATTTCATGAAAGCACTAAGTCATAGTGACACACGTGCCAAAAGGAAGAATTACACCCAGTTTTTTAGCTGCCTGCAGAACACACTTGAAAACAGCTCCCTCCCAATTACCGAAAGGGGATCCACAGGACGGTGTCAGGTTGCAAAGTCTTCCTTCGCTGTCACAGGGCTCTCGCTGCCCTACCTACCCCTGCAGACAGTGACCAGCTCATGTACCAGCTCGTGGAGGCTCATTAACTTGTTCCTAAGTGATGCACGCCTGAAATATTTTTCAGAATGTAGAAATAAAGCCCTTTCTGTGACCGTGTTCCTCTAAGACAGTTACCAATAAATTTCTGGAGAGACATGAAAACACTCCACAGGGACAAAATAATTGCTGATGATTCAGTCAGAAAAGCGACAGTAAAGGTTAATTTCCTAGAAAAGAATATTTCTCTAATAGACATGCAATATGAGGAAACTAAGGTCAGAATCTTACAGTTTCAGAATTTAATCAGACAACTTTATAAAAAGGCCAATAGAAACCAAAACCTCTGTATTAAAAACGTTGGAAATAAAAGGATGAAAAGACAAGCATCCCTTTTCTACAGCAGGTAAAACAAAAGACACTGGTGTATGGAGGTGGAAAAGGACTTCTTTAGTAAGAACCTTGGGACTTTCATGAATAAACATAAAGCCTTTTAAAAGGAGCTCTGTGCAAAATCCACCCAAAGGTTAAGACCCTTGTAACAATTAAGTAGCAAGGAAAAAGAAATTCAATTCTTCTTTTGATCTGAACAGACTGTCGCATTCAGCAGCAAGCAATAATTTGGCCTGCAGCCTGATTCCCTTTTTCTCTCTTTTTTCTCTTTCTCTTTCTCTCTTTTTCTCTTTTCCTTTAATTCATTTCTCCCTTTTTGATCAACCCCTCTAATTTTTCTTTTCCCTTCACCCTGCCCCTTTATCCAAACTCCACTGCCTGTACAGTAGGTCAAGAACTAACATGTCGAGTGTGTGATTTACTAATAAAACCCTCTGACTGTTTGCAGACCCTATGAATTTTGTCTGTCCTTTTGACCAGTGAGCATTTTTGAATCTTAAGTGCTCAGCCTTAAACCAATACCTGTGACAAGGCCAGAGTGACCTGGCAAAAATCTACGTACATCTCTTACATTTCTGAGAAACCATCAGAAAACAGCCAAGAGCTGACAAGCCACCAGCTTCTGAAATTCCCCAAACGAGACAACTGACAAAGGAAAGACTGGAAAGGCCTGGCAGCCAAAGGATGCATTGGAAATGCAGGAGAGAGAAGATGAACAGGACTGTCCCAGAGCTGAGAGGAGAACCAAGAGCTCTGCAGTGAGGTGGCCCAAAGAGTTCCTCTGGGCTGTGGAGGTCTGAGCACTCTGGAAGCCATTCTGGCTCTGCAGAAAGCCTGGGGATTGCTCTTGGCTCTTTGAACCCCTCCCAGAGAAAGTTTCAGAAGACAGAGGAGATTAAATGAGCAATATGCAAAGAACAGTGCACAGCTTTTGTATTTTGTGCACCTCAGAGAGAGCAGCAGTAGCACTGCGGGAGAAATGCCTGCATGTCCCAGGTCATCTACTTCTCCTCACTTTTTGATTGTCTCCGAGCTGTCATGCTCCAAGGGTTGTGTAACGTCTCTGTGATCTCTTTCCTCCATGGAAATATTAGAGTCCACTGTCCATTAGGAACATTAGGATTGCAGCCGAAATAGATTTTATGGGATTAGAGCCTCTTCGAAGAGAACTGATCATTCTCCAAGGAGAGGCCCTGACCAGAGCTGTAACTGTGTGCATCTCCTACTCAGATTAAGCCATAATTGCTAAAAGTACAAGAAGCACCACACTGATATTGACACCTTTAACCTACTCATGACTCAAAATCAACAATCTGCTGGCAAGGCTAAGTTCCAAACACCAAGGGCACTGGAGGCAGACACTGACTCTCTTCCCTGTCCTTCCCTACACATACATTTGAATTTTGAATACTTCCTTTTGCTGCCCAGCACACAAAATGCTGCAGAATAATGGATAAATGCTGAAGGATGGTTAGATAGAGCTAGAAGGCAGCAGACAAAGCAATGGTGAAGTGTGGTGACTGTGAGAGTAAAAAAATATTAGAAAAAGGAATTGTAAACTTCAGTAATATGGACAAAGTGAGAGATTTAGGTTAATTAAGGCCTAATAAACCCCAGCATTGATAGTCACTATTAGATTTCCAAAACTTTGATCATAATCAAATATCTGGAACCAAAGACATGAGCTTCTTATGTGAAACCTAGCAAAAAAGAAAAAAAACCTTTTTTTTATGTCGTCCCTTATGTGTACATGTTTGAACACTGCTACTTATTGTTGCCATTTAAAATATTTATTACAGTTATCAACTTTACATGCCTATATACACTCCCAACTTTGTTGAATAAAATGAAATACTGCATCTATGTCTTTAGTTGCTAGGCATAACCTCCATCAGATATAGTGAAGAATTTCAATATGAAGTAATCTTCGCTGCTTAATAAAAGTGAAGTTGGCCAGTGATAATTTATGTTCCTTGCAAGCAAGGAATGCCATAGAAAGAGATGCTTTGATGTGGCTCAAATGAGAAAAAAGGGACAGACTTCAAGTCAATTATATCAGCAGCTTCATTAAGGCACTCAGAAAACTGTGGACATCATTAATTAAGTTTATTTATACTTCCTTTCCTCCCTCTCTTCTTCCCCCTCCTGCCACCTTCATCCTCAAAACACTCCTACATCATGCCAATATTCTGTGTAGATGTAAAAAATAACTCTTCATCTCTGGCCAAAGAGGAAATGTAATTTTCCTGCTCATCTTCGCTATCACAGTTTTGCTGTTATCACTTTGCAGTAAGGTGCTGGGGTTCCATCAGCTCGGCTGGCAGAGATTTCCAATCTTCCTGGTGAAAAGCAAAAAATGGGAGCAGCAAGTAGAGGCAAGTCCAATTCGTGCAAGTTATTGGCATCCTACTCTCTTTTTGATCTTCCTATGTTCGGTTCCAAGGTTTTAATTTGAGCCTATCTCTGTTTCTGGGATTCGAGGGGTTTTCCACCCATGTGCTGCCTCCACCCTTGTGTCTTCCCTGAGGGACAGCTGGTGTGGGACAGGGTGCAACAACTCTCTGGATGTTCACCAGGGTGGAGCCCCTCTCCACCCTCTTTTGGGTCAAGTTCTGACACTACCTGAAGGGCTGCACACGGAGGGGACCCAGAAGGTGAATCTCTGATTGTAAAGATGGCACCTGCATTCAGGAGCACCCTCCCCCAGGTAAGATTTCCAGAAAAAGCTTGGGGATCCCACATGTGGTAGTAAGGCTGAAATAGCAGCATAATTTTCCAAGGCTGAGGGAATCTTCTCTCTGTGCTGGCCAAAAGTGATGCTAAGCTCAGGGAGACGCCTTGCTTCAGATCTGGTTTTAGTGTTTTTAAGCCCACATCACTCACCACTCTACCACAAAAGCTGTCCTTCAGTGATAGCACTGCCTTGTGCTTTGCTTAGTCAGCACCTGGTGTTGCATTGGAATGACCAAATGGCTCAAAATCACACTTCTAATTTTAAAAAGTGTTTCTAAAGGGCTCTTCTTCTTTTGGATCATGCACCCAGGGTGCTGGACCCACCTGTGCCGTTTGCATTTTCCCTCACAGCTGACCCACTTGAGCTAAGCAGCACCACATTAAACCACCAGCTCGAGCCTTGAATCCCAGCACAGGCAAAAGAGAGCACCTCATCCTCAGGAAATGCAAATTTTCTTTTGCTCAGGAATGATTCCCAAGGAAGGGCCCAGAGTTGAGTGTCCAGTGCTGCCTGAGGGCCGGTTTCCAAAGGAACAAGGAAGTTTTCTCAGCAATCCTTGCACTGCTCCAGCATCTTGCACATCACAGGCTCCTCAACACATTGACCTCTGACTGCCTGCACTTGTCACTAACAGCAACCAAAGACCCCAGGTCATGCCTGAATCCACTCTCCAGGACTGAAATATGGAGGTTAAAAAGTGATCCTGCTGTTGCCTGCCACTGAAGTGGTTTCATTTCATCACTATCTGGCAGTACAGGAAGCTCGTGCAGATACAGCATCGCTCATGAGGGTCACTTCCTTTGTGCCAGAGGGATTCTGTCGTTTGAGGAGGTTGAGGCTGCACTCTTCAGGTGTTAAGTTGATATTTTGAAGGGTTTCAACGATTAGCCCTGCCTGGTCAGTGCTGGCAGACAGTCACCAGCTTCAGAAAGAGCAATGATGAGCTCAAAGTACGTTTAAACAAAGCTCTCAATACAAGTATTTCAGTTAATTTCTGACAACCTCTCTCTGCAATCAGAATATTTTAAGGTTGACGCAGCACATGGTTTTTATTTCTGGGGCTTTTTTCACAAAGCCTACTAAAATGAGAGACTGAGAAAGTTCCACCTGAGTCTTTGTTAATCCATGGAAGGACAAACTCTGTACAAGACTTCACATTAAATATTAAAATATTGATACACATGCTAGCATGAGAGAATAGAAAAATATTCATGCTTTTTTTCTTTCAGCAATATTTATACCAAGGAAGTCACTGATCAAAAGCCTACATTCTACTTCTGTAAAAAAATGTTGCATATATTAGGACATACTGTTTATTTAGGCTAGATAGACTTTGAGATTATTTAGGCTCTAGTCTTTGATAATATTTCACTATAGATTTAATGTCCTGATCTTATATAGAAACCTCAGATTGATCAAGTAGAAAAAGCCATAAAAATTCTTTACAGGACTTGAACTCTTTCTAGTGTTTTCTATCCATGGAAATTGAGGAAGCTGTTTTGTTTGTCCAGAAAAGAATCAAAATTTCATTGCAATTTCACTTTCTCAGTAAACTTGGGGTGAATCTGGACACAGCTGTTTCACTTTTATTTTTGGGTCAATTCATGTGGTCATTTCAGTCCTCAGAACAGGAGAGAATCTCATAGATAAACTAGAATCAGACAGTGCAATATGCTTTCATGGATTTTTTTCAGTCAGTTAAATTGGTTTATTTTTTATTCCATGTAGAATGAGTGGGTATGTTAAAAAAACACCACCATATTTTCCAAAGCAAATTACTATCTCAGGCTAATAACAGGCATTTCTATTAATTGAATGAAATGTTCAATATTGATGGCAAGTGATTGTTTGTCTTTCCATAGTGTCCTTAACACAAACAAATCTGCTAAGAAATCTTCTAAGAAATGTTTTTCAGCAGAAAATGTCCAAGCATCAAAGCCAAGTCCTTTTAGAAAGAAGCAGACATGAACAAAATCATCTGGAAAATACGTCTCTATATCAAAATTTTTTACATTACCTTGTTTTAACCTTTTTTCCAATGAATCTTTTTGATTTTCCTTCAAAATTTCAGTGTCTCTGACCTGTATATGGATTAAAAAGGTGCAAAATGTGCGAATGGCTGTTAAATAACTTAGACTTGAAAATAAACATTCAGACATCAGCAACGAAATCAGAGCACAAGCAGACAACTTTTGGGATTGGTGAGAAAAATCTGCACAGGATTAGAGATGGGAATCAGGAAGAAATCTGCCCTCATGTTAACATGTGCCATTGTGCCTGCAGAATCCCAACAGGGGAGGCTGCTCATTTTTACACATTAAACACAGGGTTTTTTTTGTGAAAATATGCTACCTGATACAAAGGATATCAGCTTTTTGCTCAAAAGACTGAAGCAAAAAATACCCCTTCCCAATGGGTCTAATTAAATATTATTTTAGAGCATTTTTAATGGGTTTTTTTTATCAATTTAAGAAATGTCATTTTTCTTTTAGGTCTCTCTATGCGTTCATTTGTCATTGTTTGCCTGTGAAACACCTCATGAAGTCCAAATTTGGAGCAAAGGCTGTGTACTCGTTCCATTCCTGCTAGCTTAAGAAAGAAGAAAAAAGGCAGGAAGAAAGAGGGTGTAAAAAGGCAACACCTTCTTACATATTCCACCAGCAACCTCATCTGGAAGCTCCCAGGAGATCCGAGCTTGGCCTCACCAGGAACAGGACAGAAATAGCAATCACAGTGTCTTTGACGTGCTGGAACTTTTGTTCCACCAACACAAAAGCTCCGTAGCGCAATTTCCTATTTTTGCGTTGTATTTTCATCCCAAAGAACTCCCTGCCTTTGGAATCTGGGTTGGAGGGTGGCACCCTCTGAGTGCAGAATATGCTGAAGAACAGGAGGAGGAGGAGGTGCCCGCCAACCCTTCCTCTCCTGTCCTGGCACAGAGCACGAGGGAACCCAATTCTGGATGCTAAATGATTCCATGGTATAATTAAGACTTTGGGTTTTAATTCCAGTTTGCACAATTAACTCCTTAGCAGCCTCAGGGGATGACTGAGGTGTAAAACAGAGATGGTCCGTGCCATTTTAGGGTGCCCCAGAATTCTGCAAAAGGCTGCCAGTCCACGGGAAGGAGCTGCAGAAGACACAAGTCTTTCTGGAGCTGCAGCAGGAGGCCCAGCCCAGTGCACCAAAACCAGAAATATCAGCGTATGGCTGGGCACCGAAATCCCTCTTCTCTACTTAAAAAGGCAGACTAATGAATCCATTGAAATAAATTAACTTTCCTGGGCAGTCAGGCTGTTTTCTGCTACCTGTTGCTGGCCATGCATTGGCAACTAAGTTTTCATCCAGGCTTCCCACAGCACTTTTGGGAATTAACTGCACACGTGGGGTAGGGGGATAAAGGAGGAGGCTGCATCTTTTTGGATGTCACACAATGGTGATGATGATAATATAATAACCACAGATATTAATTACAGCATCATTTTCATACAGTAGCTAATACCACAGTACAAGTAAATGAAATGTCGATCTTTCCCAGAACCACCACATAATGCCTCCCAAAATCTAAAATACACATCTGCCCCTCCAGCTTCGTGGAGAGATGTGCAAGCACAGGCTCAGCACGAACCCCAGTGCCCTCATCCCTGCAATACCTGCCATTCCTTACTCCACACTTTCCCTAGAATAATGAGGCCCATCATCTTTTGATGAGACTGTGGGAGTTGATATTCCCAAAATACAGCATTACACTATCACATAATCACTACTACTTAATCACTACTGCTCTGGGAAGGTTATTTCTGTGAAAGCTACTGGGAATACAATGGCAACATGGGGAAGCCAATACAAGGCAGCATCACTCTGTTTCTGCAGGGGATAAAAAGGCAGTTAGAAACATTAAATAATTATAAACCTGCTTTTATGAGACTTTATGAACCTACAGAGCTGAACTAGGAACGGGAGCCAAGACAAAAAATGTCTTATCTCACCACATGTGCCACAAAACCACCTGCTGGCAAAGGAACTCCCTTTGGGCAAGGATTGGCATCTGTGGGCAAAATAGGGCATTCCAGCAGTATTAGAAAATACACTTGAGTATCTTCTAGCAGCACAGAAATGAGAGCAATGCTGTTTCTGGCTGAGGAAAGAGGTGGCTAGCAACAGACATGGAGAAAATGCAAGGAATCAAAAAGTGCTCCTCCTTTCTTGAATTATCATAGCTATTTTTGCAGCACCAGGAAAGTATAATCAATAAGCAGCTCTAGAGATCACTGGAAGAGGTAAAAATGTGGTTCAAGTTGTCCTGGCAAGATTTTATTCAGCTTGTCACATAGCATTACTGACCTGGGCTGATCTGCAGACAAACAGAGAAGGAAAAAGATGCAAACATAGAATCCTCCGAGCTTCCACTGGGAGAAGGAAGAGGACTCAGGGTTCACTGTGCTGATGCATTATGGAAAACAACTAAGCATGTTTAATTAAATCTTCATGAACTGCCAAGCTCTTAGGTTCTGACATAATCTTCTGGTAAGAAATTTAGTAAGGGTTTATTCCTACAACTTACAGCTAGAGAGAAATTCAACAGCCAAAACAGACCCTCCAACTGCTCTAAGGCACCTCTTGCAAATCCATTTCACTTTGGTGAAAGGTTGGTATTTGTGTGGTAGGTTTTGTGGCTTTACAGAGACCCATGTGGTGCAACATCTGTGTATGGAGGAGGTGGAAATGTTTGCATGGTAGCACAGTTGTCAGATTGATTTTAGGCTGAGCAACCCTGAGGGAAGGACCTGTTGAGCCCAGAGGGGAGAAAGAGGTACAAAGAATTTTAGATTGATTTTTCATTATCCCATAATTTTCAGTTGTTCCTCCACCTCAGCTCAAAGAAAGCAGAGGTTTACAAAGAATGTACTGTGGGAGGAGGCACTGGGAGTGATTTGGAGAGCAGCAAGAGCATCAGAGGGTCTTGCTGCAGCTTCCATCAGTGCTGTCAGCACTGATCCCAGCCACAAAGACAGGTGCCAGTTATCATCATAGCTGGACTGTCCAAAACAGCATCTCCCAGGTCACTTTGAGAATTCCAGGACCCCTTGTTCGGAGAGGTGGAGAAGGGAGATCCATCCTTCTCAACAGGGTAATTCCTTAGTACTTGGTGTACAAGGTCAAGCCTGGCCTCTTCAGTGGCTCAGACACACTCATTTGAGTAGAAAATAATAGGTGGAAGGGAGATGGATCTGTGACAGTTTTCACTGAACTATCTGTGCCCTGTAGCCCAGCACAGATCCCTCTTCCACCCTCTGTCCCCGAGTTTGTGGCCTAACCACGGGTAGTTGTACAGGAAAGCATAAAATGAAGGACCCATCCAGAGTCTCCCACACTCAGACAGCTCACAGCTATGAATTCTGGAAAATCAGGAAGAAAACTGGACCTCCCTGCAGGACTCACGTGTGGGATGTGAAGTAGTCCCTTCCAATTTCTCCCACAGGGCAAAAGGATCCGGGGCAGGAATCACAGGCTGCCTTGGGGCCTCAAAACATTGCAGCAGCAGAACCACTGACTCTGAGCCGGGGGAAAATGGGGTATTCTTGGCTGTTCTCTCAAGCTCTGCGTAACATGGAGTCAAATGATTTGTTGAGGCTTTGTAGAGATTCAGTTTAAATGAAATGTTATTATTTAAAAACAGCAAAACACAATCTACCGTGAGTTCCAAAGCGATTCAGAAGCCTGCTGAATAACAGCTCTTACAGAACAGACTGTGTCTAACACATGGAAGCAAAACTACAAGCACAACTAAATCCCAACAGAATTTAGGATCAGCTTCAATACAGTCTTAGTCTCATCTGTTTATTTCTGCAAATACAGAAAGTGTTTTTAAAAAATTTTAAACTGTTGATAAAACTGTAAATTTCTTGTTGATTTTTAATGTGGTTTTTTTTTTTTGAGAAGGGAGGTGCCTTAAATTTCTACAATACTGACATGTATAGAAGGCATGGAGCTTTGAGCATGTTGGTTTGTCTAAAGTCTTTGAATGAAACACATCTGACAGAGAAATCACCTTAATCTCAGAGTAGAACCCTGCATTACTCTACATCTCTGCAACTTTGAGTTACTTGATAGATGAGGCAATTTGGAAATTTTAAACTTATTGTCATAAACCCCAGAATATTCTTTCATATTTTGGCTGGCATTTGTTTATTTATAAAGAAAGCCATCTAGCCTTCTGCTTTCCAATTTAAATAAATCAGCTTTCCAATTTAAAGCTCGAATTATGATACCCTTTTCTCAAACACATAGAAACCCCCACCCTGATAATCCTTAGCACTCTTCAGTCATTCTCTAGCAGGAATGTAATGACTTTTTGTTCTCACTTAATCAATAAACTCAGCACTTGACTTGGCCAAGAGCATTACACAGAAACATTTGAAGAATTCAGAAATTGCAAAGTGTCCATCTCCCTAAAGGCCAGCTCTTTTCCTCTGTCTGTAGAAACAAGCTAGTGCAAGGTGTTTCACTTTAAGATACATTTATATTTTATTGCTTGTAATTTTATTGCTTATGGCTTGCCTCTGAAGTAGAGGAAATATTGCTTTCCAGGTAATTTCATTTCTAATGCTGACTATAAAAGGGCCATGACAAAGATTGTGCTGGGAAAATGTTCTGCTAAAAGCCAATGTCATTTAGAAAAGATCAAGTGCTTCAGGTGAAACTTAAAAGAAATGGGACTTAAGAGTCAGGCTAGTTCATGTAGAACATTATTTTTAAAATTATCTGTGGAGCAACTCTACCGAAATGGGGCAGAGGAGCTGTAAAGGTCACAGATTTCATCCTGCTGAACCATTTAGGAGACAACTCTTCTAAACAAAACACACACATTAATTTAAGGCCACTTTTTCCCCTTGGAAAGGTTGGTCCTCATCCAGGCTGCAGGGAAGCAAAGAAAAAAGAACCAAGGCGTGCAGGATGATTTCCAAACCCATCAGTGTGGTGGGAATTGAGGACCACGTTCATCTTTTAAGGAAGTCAGTGCTTGTGATCCCGGGGAAATACATCGCAAAGGTGCATAAACAGGCTCTCCTGCCTTAGGCAAGCCAATGAGACATCCCTCAATGACCACTGGAAATCGCAGCTGGAGGGAAAGAGGGAGAGTCCAGCTCTGTTTTGCAGCAAATCCTGTCACTGAATCCTTGGAATGCCTGTTTCTGAAGCTGCTGTTAAATGCAGTGCTGTTTGGATGGCAGTTAATTACGCTGCTGCTGAGAGACAGGCCAGGAGCTCCCTCATTTGTTTTGTGGGCAAGGGGAGGAAGATAACAGTGATGTATGGGTAGGACTTAAATAAAGGAGATAAAAAGACAATGAACTGTGAACCAGCTAGATGAGGAAATGCAGGAGGGAGGAACTGCTCTTTCCAAGTAATTAATTGCTGTAATTGCTGTCTCCCCGCACAAATCCTCCCAGGTCAGTTTTATTACAAAACTGGTGCGATTTTGCACCTTCGAGAAAACCATTTTTTTCAGGGAAGAAGGCTTATTTATAGGTGAAGGAATATCCATTAATTACAAATTATTTTAACCAACATATATCAGTGCACTTAGGAGAACTCTCGACAGCTCAGAATGTAAAATGGTGGGATGTATTCACTGCCGGGCTCCAGTTGCTTTGCCTTTCTCTGGCCATACTCAGAGGCTGTAAAACTGCCTCAGCTCGGGCTGGTGTAAGTTTACAGCCCTCCTGCATCACCGAGGCTGCACGAAACAAGAGTACGCTGGTAAATTCGGTATATTGGTTTTAAAGCATAATAAAAAGGGACGTGGAAGTGATAACACCGTGAGAATGATGTAAGCTTTAAGGAGGGGGAGACGAGGACAATAATCAGGCTTTGCTTCAAGGTCAGCTTGCTAAGCCAGGGAAGTATCAGAGGAGGGTTTTATTCCCTCTACCATAACAGTGGTTTAAAAGCACTGGGGATGTATGGGAACCAAATGCTGCAGCCACAGCAATGTGGATGAGATGTTCTGTCCTCCTACTTCTGCCCCATTTTGGCAGAAATACCAGTCTGAGGACCAATTTGCCTTGTACCCGATTGGCACTTACTTCAAAAATCATACAAACAGGACAACTTCACGGGTCTGTGTCCACTTTTCAAGTGTTCTTTTCAGCACCTCTGAAACAGGTTACTGGTAAATAGGTGCTTATCTCTGAGTCCTCTCTTAGTCAGGGCCAGAACTCATTAAACCTGCATTTCAAAACCTGTGCTCTAACCTCATACCAAGGGTATCAGAGATTAATTCCCCACCCCCCCCCCCCCCCCCCCCCCCCCCCCCCCCCCCCCCCCCCCCCCCCCCCCCCCCCCCCCCCCCCCCCCCCCCCCCCCCCCNAATTTCAAAAGTAGGAGAGCAGATGCTTCAAAATACTCCTAAAAGCAACATTTATAAAACCTTGAAACAAATCTGCAGCTACAGAAAACCTTGGTATCCTTCTAATAAAAAATCACAGAGGAAAACCTTCCCTGTATTTTTACCACAGATCACACACAAAGAGAAGAATTTAGACTGAGTTACTCTTCTTAAAGGGAAGGTCTTAACTATTAAAATGAACTTTTCTTGCTATAACACAATCCTATTGACTTGTGAATGTTCAATGCCAGTCAATATTATAATCCATACATACGGTAGAAGAAAATCTAGTTGCTGTGATAGTTTCCTGGCAGCAGGTAAATGTTAAATTCTATCAAATGTCCTGTGAGCAACAGCATGTTCCTGACAAAACTGATGAAGGCAGAAAGGAGGCTGATGAAGGATTGAAAAAGACCTCAAAGGACACTGAAGCCAATGTTCAACCCAGCACCACCACCATGTTTGCCACTAAGCTGTATCCTCGAGTGCCACATCCACACAGTTTTTGAACACTTTGGTAATGGTGCCCCAAGCACCTTTTCCAGTGCCTGACTGCCCTTTCAGTGAAGAAATTTTCTCTAATATCCATCCTGAACATCCCCTGGCATAGCTTGAGGCCTTTCCCTCTTGTCCTGCCCCTGTTCCCTGGGAGCAGAGCCTGACTTCCCCCTGGCTGCCCCCTCCTATCAGGGAGTTGTGCAGAGCCAGAAAGTCCCCCCTGAGCCTCCTTTTCTCCAGGCTGAGCCCCTTTCCCAGCTCCCTCAGCCCCTCCTGGTGCTCCAGCCCCTTCCCCAGCTCCGTTCCCTTCTCTGGACACGCTCCAGCCCCTCAATGTCTTCCTTGTCCTGAGGGGCCCAGAAGTGCCCCAGGATCTGAGGTGTGGCCCCAGCAGTGCCCAGCACAGGGGACAGTCACTGCCCTGGCCCTGCTGCCACACCATGGCTGGCACAGCCCAGCTGCCACCGGCCTCTTGCCCCCCTGGGCACTCCTGGGCTCATGTCCAGACGTTGCCAACCAGCAAACAACTGGTTCATGTATTTTACCTCTGCTAATTCAATCTGGCTGAAGATGTAGGACTGCGTTAACTGTTAGCACTAAGTACTGATGGACTGCAGCTCTTCAAAAACGTCTCTGCCATTTGTTTTAGGCATGGGAATCGAAGTGTGTTTGATTTCTCACTCAAACCCCACCATTTAATAAAAGAAGGAATGAAAAATAGGGCAGTCAACAGTTGCTTGAGGGTTCTCACCTTGAGATTTCGCGTTGAAAAATGCTTAGTTCCCCCCAGTGCCTCGGCTTCAGAGAAGACCTAACAATGAGCCTTTCCTCGTTCCGTTGCTTACCCTAAAATATCCTGGCCTCCTGCAGGTTTGGAGAGCAGGTGAGTATTTTACAAACATGTGTTTTATGTCAGACAATATTTGAGCTAGCACAGGCTGTTAGTATCAGGCAGATGAAAAGATTTACCTTTGCAGGCAACAAGGAAGAAAGCTTGTTCTTTTTAATTGGCAAAGTGTGCAATAAATAGTAACATGGCTTTCTGAGCAGTAAGCCTTTGACAATGCTGTTTTTATATGGAAAAGGGCTGAGATGGGCTTTAATGCATTAGGCTAACTGCCAGCCTTTTGTTCTATCACGAACTGCCTTACCATTCTCAATAACCCCCTACCTGCTTGTCTTTCGTGAGATGCACAAAGGAAAAAGTGTTTCTGGGAAACTAATTCATATCTAAATGTCAAAAAGCCTTTCAGTGCGGGTTTTCTGTTGTACAAGGTAGAACCTGTGCTTGAACCAAGAGCAGGAGAGGGCTAGCTCTCCTAGCTCAAGAATACAACATCTAAAGCCAGTTGTGTTTCCATCTTTTTGTTGTTTGAGTTTGGTTGGTTTTTTTGTTTGTTTGTTTTTTTGTGGGGCAAGGTAGGGCCAGCTCACTCAATAATTATTGTAGCTTTTACATAAATATATATATATATATATTTATTACTTGCAAAAAGGAAGCTATAAAAGTACCATTTTTTTGACTCTGGAGTTTTTGGTCCCATCCATCCATGTGGGCTCAATGTGGGAGACTTCTGCAGTTCTTGACTGTCTGGCCACACATGAAATCATGCTTCCTAAACTGGAAAAATCAAGGTGATGCACTTCTTCCCGAGACCAGAATCCCAGTCTCAGGAACAACATCAAATCAGAGCTGTCAGAGTCCACTATAATTTCCAAATTATTTTGAACAACTACCTCCATGTCACATCACTGGATGTTTTAAGGGGTGTTTATAAAATTAATTTCCAAATCTTCAGCTTCTGAGAGCTCTTCTCTCAGATTGATTTTAAAATTGTAGTTTCTTGAGTTGTTGATGTTATTTCAAGAGCATGTCTGTAGGAGTCACTTTGTCACTCCAGAATGTTTTCCTATGCATTTTCATGCAGGACTCCAAATGTTTAAAAGATAATTCTACTTCTTGTTTGAAAGCTTCTTTGAAATTCCAAATCCTATCAAGTATTTACTTTTTGACTGTTACTCAATACCTAATTCTTATTTCACAGCTCTTCCACACTTTTGCACTGGTTCAAGACTTTATCTCCTTGGGCAGTCTTGCAGAAATGTTGTAGCTCAAAGGACACGTGGTCCAGACTAGAATTCACTTGAAATTTTAGCTCTCAAGCTTTCAAAATTAGTGAAGTGCTTCCAGATTTTATCCAGGGCCTCCTAATGAAGCCAGAAGAAATTTGGTACCCCCACTGCTTGAGACAGACCATATGTACCATGGTCCCATTCCCTTCCAGGATGACTTGACAGAGCAGTGCAGAATTAGCACTCCACTAATTAGTCCTCTGCTCTCTGCTTGTAGGCAGCTTGAATCCAGGCACAGCAGGGTCTACAAAGCAACAAGACTGGAGCCAGTTGTCAAGCTGCCAACATAAGAAGTCGCTTGGGCCTTTGGAGAAGTTCTTGTCACTGGCTTAATAGACAGAAGTCTGTCTGAACTTCAGGTTACACTTCTTCAAAGCAGAGATTTTCTTCCTTTCCCCAGGATGGGCACACTCACCACGGAAGAGAGCAGTGGCACAGCAATTCCCCAGACTGCCAAGGCAGTTCTCAGTCCTCAGTTGCCTTCCTTGAGCCCTCTCTGGACAAAATCCCAACAGGCTAATCTCCAGTAGCAGTAAATCCTGTGGTAACAATAGCTTTGGTATTCTCTCATTAATGATCTACAGGCAAAAGAAGCTTTGCAAATTTGTCAGCCTTGAGTCTGCTTCAGCTTTTGGACATCACAGAAATGGGCACATTGCTTTACTAAAATCAGGAAAATCAGCTCTGGTTCCTTGTGCTCACCAGCTGTCCTGTCCAGTCAGACCAGAGGTCCCTTGTCATCACCAGCAGGGACATTTGCTGGTGCTTTCCAGAGCAAAACAGTCGAAGAGCAATTACTGTGGAACATTCCCTAAGGTGGAGTTTCACTCTGACCTCCCTCTAGTAAATGGCTGAGCCAATTTCTGACAGCATGGTCAGTGCTTCATGGGTAGATGATTAAATTATAGAGGTACTTTCGTCATAAAAAACAGTTTAATCTCTATTTCTGCTAATTGTTTCAGTACTCACTCCTAATAATTATTTCAGATGGGGCACACTTGATCTGGTTTGTATTTGTTAGACAATGATGGATTCATGTTTCAGTACTAAAGGTTTCATCATTAAAGGTTTCATCCAAAGGCCACTGCTCTTTTCTTTTGAACACATCTAGGCGAAAACGTTCACATTCATAATTAAACTGCTATGCAAATGTGCTCTTTTCCTAGAAAATGTTGCTTCCTTAATATCAGTACCTGGAATGTGATTGCTCTTTAGCTATTTAATCCTTAACCTTAGATTTCAATCCACAGAATGAATACAGGACCATTTCTACTTTGTTTTCAGATACTCGCTTATCCAGTACAGTCAATATTTTTAAGACTTCAACCTGGAATCAGTTTCCTTTGGGCTTACAGTCTCACTCAGGCAAAGCCTGACTGACTTCTTCCTTCCTTCCCTTGGAATTGTATGCATTGTGTCTCCTTAGTACTGTGAGAGGTGGTTTTGGTTGGGAATTTTTTGTTGTTGCTTGTTTTGGTGTGGTTTTTCCTCATTTGTGTTTTTTCTTCTGTTGTTGCTGTTTTGGGGTTTTTTTTTTGTTTGTTGGGGTTTTTTGAAACTAGAGTACTCAAAGTTTGTATTTAACTTGGACGTGTAGAAATGAAGCAGTGTTATTTATATAAAAATATAATGAACTAATGCAGATTTCATACTGTATGGCCTGGAATAAAATACAAATATATTCCTGTTCACTCTCAGAATTATTGCTGCAACAACCAAAACCATAACAAAACTATAATTCCTTATGTGCAAAAATCAAGAGCTGCAGGTCAAACTTGGAGTCCAAGTGCCAAGAATCTTCTAGTTTATATGAAATATTCATTCTGTGCTATGAGAAATACAGCTCCAGACCAGCTCTCTGGTAACATGCAGCAGCTTTGAATCTACACAAAGTTGCCCAGACTGATTTTACTGGTTTGTTTGCAGCCACTTAACATAAATGGGATGGTCTAACATTGTCAGCACCCACTGGTGGGTCTGGCTCGAACTCTCAGTAAGAAGTTCTGCCTGATGAAGTCAAAGCTTTTGGAAAACCATGTATTTGCCCAGGATGGAAAGCACAACATGTCAAAACTAAACTGTGGGTGAGTAAGGTTCACAAAAAACCCAATTCAAGATGCAGTAATTACAGCAATCAATGCATTTTGATTAACTGATCACCAGCTTTCACCAGTTTCAGAAATGACCTTCTTCTATAAAATCACGAGTGCATTCAGATTAAATTGGGAGCAGATGGAAAGTTGTTTGTGTTACTGGCATTTCGGTTCCTGAACACCCTTCAAAAGCCTGTGATACTGCTACATTGTAGTGTAATTAGAATAAAGCAACAAAATCAGTCTCTCTTCACTCCACAAATAATAAGATTATCATCCAAAAGGTCAGCCTGGCATACAACAAATATTGACAACAAAGAGCACATCACTTTCTAGATGTCATTTTGCAGTGTTCTCAACACAAATAATTGCGACTGAATACAATTTCACTCAGAAAATAATTCTTAGGAAACTAAGAAACGGGGATTTCGTATGGGAGATCAAATTGGAATCAGACAGTAAACTCATGGATCCCAAATTAATTTCAGCAGGCTTTCAGCTATCCCTTACAACAGCATTTGGGCCACAAACAAATCCTGAAGGAAAAGACAGCTATCATGCATTTATGTTCGTGTAAGTTGCTCTGGATAGATCGTTCAGCCTTTAAGAGGCTGAATTTTGATTTTGTACTTTCATTTTATATTGACCTAGTCTGTTTTCACTGCAATGGCAACTAACATCCTTCTGTTTCAGGAAATTAACATGAGTATAGCATGTATTGGTTTAAAATGTTCTGCTTCCCACACACAGAGGAAGAAAACTGACACATCTTAGAGAACTGCTTCTGTTACTTGGAAGGCAAAGTTTTCAGCAGAACCACCTGCTCACCAGTTCCACAAACTTCTCAAAAGTCGGGCTGAGTTTCAAGTGGCATTAAGCACACGGATTTGGATCTAGAGGTCATCTGTTTTAACTGGTCCTTACTTAAAGTCGCTTCAGGCTTTTCCTTCAGGTATAGTGTTCTGTCTCTAGAAGGGAGGTGTGTTGCTTCAGAAGCAGCTGCTGTGTGGATGGTTCTCCCACAAAATTCACAAAAGGGAGCATCCTGAACTCTGTGCCACATCCAGTATAACAGCACTGGTAAAATGGTGATTGTGTACAGGATTTTGCATCGTAATAAATCCATGGAAGTATTTTGTATTAATTGTCAAATGCTTTATACGAAGGCTAAAATTCAAGGATTTAAAATCACTGAATTGTTTGTTATAGGGCCATCCTGGGTGAAAATTCTGTCTACTGGCAGTACAGTTTCATCTAAGTCCATACACTGTCACTTGGACTCAATGAGGCAAGTGGGGAACGTAAAGATATTGTTAAATTTTATAAAATACACTCCATTGTAAAAATCTTGTGAACTGCAGTTTTTAAAATCTCTTGATTAATCCAAGATGAATGTTACTCTCTTCTGGGTTTTGAGAGTGCTTTCAGGGCCCTTTCATAACATGTTTAGACATAAACATCTGCTTTAAGATGCTTTCTACAATAGAGATAACGTCTCAAAAAGTAAATATTTAATCAAGGGACTGCTCTTCTTGTCAACCCTCTGATAATATTTATTAAATATATTACTTTGTTTGAGCTGCAAAGCAGAGATTTTCCCTAAGCTCCCTTGCATCCATAACCTTGCTTTAAAGGAATACAAACCCTTGCAGAGTTTGCTGTATAAGAAACAGGTACATTAATCAAACTGGCAAACCATTTTCAGTGTTATTGTTTTGCACAGCACAACACCACATTGACATGAAATATTTACATTTATTAACATCCATTCACATGTATTACATTCACTACTCCAGCACCCTGGCATTAGTAGGTCTGCATGTATTAGGACTGCAATACATTTACCCAAAAATGGCTTTTTTTACTTTTACAGGTTTCAGCGTCTGCGAGGCAAGAAAACCTGACTTGTGGTCACTCTGAACTTGGTTTGGAGGGGTAAAGAGAGGATGGCCAAGAGAGCCAGGCACACCCTCAAAGTGCCATGGCATGGATTTGCCACTTCCTCCAGCATTTCCAGAGAGTGCTGCAGAATTGAAGCTTAGCTTGGCTCAGTGTCAGGAGATGCTGCTATGCTTACCAGGTCACTGGGTGTTCAGAATGGCAGCGGGCCCGACTCGACGTTTGTTTCACACACAGAAAATTTCTGCAGGCTTTCAGAGGCTGAAACAAAACTTCAGGAGATCTAAAGGATCTCTTTGGTCTCCACATCCTGGCCTAGCAGAGGAGGCTGTCCCAGCTGGAACAGCAAATACCAAAGAAACCACTGTGGAGGTCTTATCCTTGTCCTAGAAAACAAGGAGAAAAGATTGCCTAATTAGAGGGAATGCAAAGTTTTACTGCTAGTAGCAGTTTCCAAGGAAAGCCTGTGTCTATTTAGAGGTTCCATTTGGAAAAAGGGAGATTGGCTCCATTCTTGCCATTGTTCCCTTCTGCTTTGCAGGATTCAGAAGTGAGCTGTGCCAGTGATTTTGCTCTGCCTGGACCTGCCAGCACCTCCTCAGAGCCCATTGCCAGGCATCCTGCACAGATGAGGAGACAGATTCCTCTCACCCTCCCCAAACCTCAGGCAGCGGGAATAAGAGATGACAACATGCAAGAGGTTTTCTCTCTTGTTTACCCACAGGGTTAAATACAACCCTGACATCCTCACCCTCTGGCCAGCCCTCGTGCACGGGTCTGATACAGCTGCAGGTCCTCAGCATGGTTCCATTTTCGGCTCAAGTGCCTCGCTGGTCTCCTGAGGGAAAAGCAGCCAGACTGAGCACATCCCCCCAGGCACAGAAAGGGCAGCAAGGCTACAGAAAACTCAGCTTCCAGGTGAAACTGGGCCTGCTCCAAAACCTGGTGCCTTGTCCTTTTGAGGTTTGCATGGAACAAGCAGAGGAACACTCACACTGCTGTGAGCTCCCGAACATGCGAAAGGCGGGGGATGTGATCGCTGTGGAAACTCTGTGGATGGGGCAGCAAAGGCCCTAAGGCACAGCCGAATTTGGGCACAAGGTGAAGAGTGTGTCTGAATGAAGATATTCCACACATGGTGCGTGAGAACATGCACCAACCCAAGGGCTGAAGCAGGACCTCAAGCAGTAAGACTGACCCCAAAATTGTCAGACTTACAAGAGTTGTCCCACTGGTTTGCAGACTAACCAGTCCTGTGGGATTGGAGCCAAGCATAAAGTAGTTTAACGGCTTTAAATCTGAAGACTGTTTTTGCTCATTGTGTGAATGCTCGCTAATAGGCACCCCAGAGATGTCAGAAACAAGTGCCAGGGAATCCTTTCCCCACGGTGATATGCACCAGTAACACCCATTAATTTCAGTAAGTAACCATTTCAGACCAAACAGCAGTTATGCTTCTGGTTTTAGATTGGGCAATTTGAATTTTTCCTCTCTAGGTGTCAGAATAATTTGTTTTATATCAAAACCTAAAGAGGCAGGAGTGGAGATAGACTTGTTCACTACCTGAACAATGTTGGATTTTTATTTTGTTAATTTCCATGGTAATCTCCTTTTTGCAAAGCCATTTAAAATGGACTAAAATTTGCATACTCAAAAAAACTATTAGTGAAAGCAATGCAGTTTTTTCTTCTCCAGTGCCCTAGCTGAGTGCCTAATTCAGTGTTTTGAATAAATTGAACGTTGGGTTGATTTATGAATCCCGAGAACATTTTTCTTTTTTTAATCAACTACCATTAAACTGAATTGCCTGCCAAAGAATTTAAATTAAAATGACAACAGTCCTATTTAAATTTTATCCACACATAATTGTGTTGAATTAAATAAATATTGCATTTTATGGGATGTGTTATTACAGTTAAAGTGTCTAAAACAGAGACAAGTAGTAAAGACTGATTATAATTCAGTGGTTTTTGCTATGAATACTAAAGTCTTTTTATAGAGAAAAGACTGCTGGATGTACCTATAAATTGTTTTCCCTTTCTTTTTTCCTGAAGAACAAAAAGAAAGAATTCTTACTGATGCCAGCAAGGTGAGATACCAAACTGCCACCTTCCCCATGCCTTTTTTTGCCTACGATTTTGGACAATGATACAGGTATAGTTAGACACCTAGAGACCACTTTCCCTTAATAGAAGATTGAACTTTGATTATGTGTTTGAGTATGGATGCCTATGCCCTAAAACTAAAAATAAAGGGAGCCCATTATGCCCCCTTCCCTGCATCATAATAGCCTTTTAGTGGAAAGAGTATGTTCACACTGTAGCCATATAATTATTTCTTTTGGAATTGGCTTCTGAAGTTAAAGCTAAAATACTTCCCGTGCAGTTGAATCCTAGAACAACTAATGATTATATTTGGGATTTTTGCCAGTTTTAGTTGTAGTTTTCACAGGTGCACAAGGAATTCACATTCCCTGGGAGATATTTTCTTAGCATTCACATAACTACGTGAACAGGTTTGATTCAAATTTTTCAGCTTTTCTGTAAAACCTTAAGAGCCAGAGACCTAAAGAAACCTAAATATCAGGGCCAAGATAATAGAGAACAAAGTAGCTTCAATTTCATTATAAGCACGCAGCATCTGTTTGAGACTTGCTGATAAATGAAGGTTACGAAAGTGACTTGGCAGAGCAATTATTGGGTTGTTCTCTGTAATGTTATAAAGGCTTCTTAAGACTGGGACTTCTCCATGGAATTCGTACAGCACTTGACAAAACACTGCACAAAACCAGTACTGCTTTAAATGGAGTGAGGGGAACACACTGCTGTTCCAAACAACAAAAAAACATGGAAGCAACGCAGTGCACAGCTTAAAACTCACATAAAAAACTGACATTGGGATGGAAAACCACAAGCTACCCAGAGAACAAGTCACATATCACTCATTTCATTCAAGTTACATTAGTATATCAGTTTTCTGCTCTTCCAAGTGAAGCTATTTCCAATAATCAACATATTATTTCCCAGGAATTGCTGCAGGGGTGTTTGTGCTTTGTGCTGCTCTGAAGACAATGAAGCCTACAGTTCAGGGATTAAAAAGGTAGACAAAGACTATCCCCACCTGTTTCAAACCACACTCTAGAAGAGCTCATCCACCTGGGAGTTATTTGGGATGAAATAAAGGTTTGGTGTGACTGGGCCAAAGGACTCACATAAGAAAAACAGGCATGGTACAAAATAAAATACAAATAGTGCCAGACCTCCTTCCCCCACAGTTAGCTTGTGAGACAGGTGAGATGCTGATGGGAGAGGAAAAATCCTTCTCTTACTCTCTCCTGTGAGATGAGACACCAAAATGCTCTGTCCTTCAGCAGTGCAGAGCAGGTCTCTGCTGGATAATGCCTCCCAGCCCCATGCCAAACACAGCCAAGGGCTCATAAACCAGCATGTTCTCCCTGCAAAATGTGCTAAGTCACATTGCCTGATGCCTCACATCATCTCAGAACATCTTAGACTGTTTTTACTGCTCCTTTCAGGGGTCATTTGACTTGTGAATAACCAAACATTTCATTCTGCCTCATTTGTCCTCTGCCCCTGCCATACTAACTATTTTATGGGCAGCTCCAGTGTTCTGCTGGGTGTCAGTAAATTGCCACGTGATTATTTGTACTGGCTGCCATAAAAGTGTACTACATAGAAGAAAGATGACACCTTAAATGACACCTGATGACACTAAGCATTTAATAAAGCCAAGTAGCCTGGTAGAGCCTGCTCAGCTCCCTGAAGGGAAGTCAGACATCCCTTTCTTCTGACTGTTCTCTACAGCATCATGTGTAGAACGATTTGTCACGATTTGTCTGTCAGAAAGAAGTTTGTTCCTATCATTAGAAAATTCAGACTGTAATAGCCTTAACTACTAAAGATAAATCTTTAGGCCTTTAAAATGTCATAGGGGTGTTTGAGGGATAAAAAGATTATGAAGTAAAGCCCTGCAGAAGTTTAAATTATTCTGGAAACAAAGTTTGCTTCTCACAGAAACCCACTTAAGGCAGAAATCAAATCAACAAAACCACCTGTGATAACATGTAGATGAGGAACTGTGAAGTTAACACTCACAGCCATGTTTCTTTAGTATGCACACTGCATTTACACTGTAACCCCTCAGTGAATCCCACAGCACAGACCAGGAAAGAGCCATGACCTCTGCAAGCAGTGAGCACTGGGTGGCCAGTGAGTTCCTGAAGGCAGCTCACCTTTGATAAACCCCAGAGCCCAGGCTCCACTTCCCCTGCCTGCTGTTGCTTATTTTCAGCCTCTCAAATATAATCCACAGTTTTCTGAAATTCACTCTGCAGAAGTGCTGAAATATTTATTTTATTTCTTTCTGGGCCAGGCTGGAGAAGCATTTCCACACAATGTAGTGTTCCTTTCAGATAGATTCCTGTGAGCACTTCTAAGAGCAGAGGAGAGGGTAGAAAGTTGTTTAAAATACACCCTAAGAAAGCTGGAGCATGCACCTCTCCAGCTGGCACTCTCTCGTTATTCATAGCCTCCCACTCTCTTCAGGACCAGCATCTGTATTTCCACCTCTGCAGACGAGAGCTCTTAGACCCTCTTTTCACACCTGCTTCCCTTCGTATGGCAAATGTCTCTAAGTGTTATCCTTAGAGCATTAGGATCACTTCCTGATCAGAAAGCTAAGACCCTCACTTGTGGTTGAGTCACCCAAATCTGGGTCCCTTACCAACCAAAAGTAATTATTCGTACAAACTTCAGACTGTCTAGTCTTTGTAGACTGTCAAGATCTGACTGGATCAAGCTCCAAAAAGTTCTGACAGTGTTTTGAGAAGGAGTTTGGACTGGAGTCCTTGTGAGTTCTCTTTCACTCTGAATTATTCTTTGTTACAACAACAGCAAAAGATTTAACTTTCAAGATAGGATTTATTGTTTATTAGGTCATTCCATGCTGGGATAGCACGGGTTCTGTAAGCCTGAGTGTAATGAAGCTGAGCAAACCACAAGCCCCAGGCTATGAAGCAGAGCTGTGGATAAACACTTGTATTTCTCCATCATTTCTGTGACTATCACCTTGGACATCTCACTCTGATATGCTGGAAAGTATAGTTAGAAGTTTAACACATTCCAGGATGAATTTGAATTAAAAAAAAAAAAAAAATCCCAGCAATTTGCTAAAACCCAGTTCTACCTCATTAAAACTTCACCTCTCCCATGTCCACTGCTGAGGATGCTGAAGGACCACTGCCCTCTATCAGTAATTAATAAAACATACAAATATCATTTTACATTTATTCCCCACACAGAGCTGCAAACAGTACCAAGGAGAAGGGGTTACTAATTTCCTTGAACCCTGGAGCTCTCCATACCTGAGGGCCATATTGTACTCCTCACTCCTTTAGCAGGGAGGTCTCTCTCTGAACAAGAATTTTAAGGAATTTACTTGGTGCTTATTTCTGATCTCTGCAGGAAAAGAATCATGTATTTCCCAGAGCTGGATGTTCATGTTCAGAATATTTTAGAAGAGCTTATTTGAGGAATATAGCAATATCATGAGGAAAGCACTTCATATACAACTGCCTTTTCCAATTAAATATGGTGAATATCCTTCAGTCATATGTCTTTTTTCAGTAACACACCCATGTAGGGCAGTAAAAGCAGTAGTGACTCTTAAACATCTAGTGCTTTCTGAAATGGATGAAAAGAGACGGGAAGATAAGAAAAAATCATTTTCCTGTAAGTGAATTAATTTTAAAGATGAAACATGACTGTAGTGAGTTTATCCTACTTGTGCTTTGTATTAGACACAAGAAACAGAGGTCTTCAGAATGAACTACTCATCATTATTAACAACTTAAAATGTGAGTTTAAAGGGCTTATCTGCAATGAATTATTCAAGAGTTTCATGGATTAACTACTGAGCTTTCCGTGCTTTCTCACCACAGTATTGGACCTCCCAGTCAGGTAAAAGAATATTACTGGCAAAGAGCTACCTATCAGAGCCCAATTGCTTTTTTGGTGAAACCATGAAAGATCAGCTTTCTAAAAGCATGATGTTCTGCCAGATAAATAAGGGGCAGAGAAGTAAAACTCGTAAAAATTGAAATTTGAGTTGTGTAACTCTACATAAATTGACTAAAAGCAAGAGAGGAAGAGAGCTGTTGTTGCATTGGAATTAAGGGAAAACCCCCAAACCTTAAATGCAAGCCCCAAACCTTGAATGCATAATGCTGAGAATTTTCTTCCCATCTAAAAGTCCTTCACAACTTGTTCTCAAAAGCCTGTATGAAGCAGCCATCAGACACAATCAAAGGGGAAGAAACTTGTGATTCATTTTTTTTCAGGAAACAATCAGACTTCAAATAATTATAGAGGTATGGGAATAAATTTAATAAAATTAATTTCATGAGTCAGAAATTAAAAACTGGCAGCAGTTCACTCCAGTGAAGGCAATATTAGACCTGGGTTTTCACTGGTTTTTTCCTACCCTCTTTTCCTGTCAAAGTTCATTACTGGCAAATATCAGTCAGGTGACAGCTACTGGAATTTTTACAGGCTGTATTCCACTTGGGGATAGATATTTCTAACATAATCCCACATGGAAAAAGCAGAAGCTTGAAGGTGCTTGCATTCCTCTGCCTTGCTGGTAGTGGACCTCGCTGTGTGATTGTTCCTTCCTGAACACCTCTTCACTACCACCAGAAGAGAGAAGTTGTTTTTCACTCTTCTTGGCCCCCTCAGTGTTTGGCTCGAGGCTGGGGAATATTTCTTTCAGCACGTAAATTACTTATTGTGAGTAAATACTCTAGGGATTGCTCCTAAATCTACAATCCTCGTGTATTTTCAGACCTCTGCAAGCGTGTAGCAAAAAGCTGGATAGTGCTATCCCAGTAGGCATCTTCCTTATGCACAGGACTGTTTTCCTTATTTGTGGACTCCAAGGCATGCTGCACTGTTCAAAAGGAGAAAAAGGAAAGTTGGAGAACACGGATTTTCTTAATTTACTGGAGCAGCCTGGCTTCACCACTCTCATCAAGATGCTGGGCATCAGTTAAAGGTTTTAATTTAATTTTTTTCTTCCAGACAGCAGAGGAGGAGTTTAGAGTACTTACATATAACAATTACACACTGAATTAATGACCTAGTAACAGGGAATGAGACATTTCCTTTAGTACAACAAACTGGTAAATTTGTAGGTTACGAAACCTTTAAATCCCCTTTCAGGCAGGCTATTGATGGCACAGAATATTATAAAATATATGGGGACACAAATATTTGTTTGCCATGTAAGCCTCTCGTACAGTACAGCTGTTGAACAAACTGCAGCAGACATTTAACTCCTGTTTACCACCAAAGCATTTTGTTGGCAGCAATTTACAATCCTAAATCTTCCCTCCTTTTAAATGCAACAGACCCCCTTCCTTAAACCTCAGTTACTAGCAAGGCAAGTAACCCTGTGGCTTTGTCAAGACAAATTGTCATAGACAGGAAGGGAGTGGTTTTTAGGTGGAGAAAAATGCACCAAGTGCTGTGTCCAAAACCCTTCACAGCCAAGTATTTCACGTGGGAAGGAATCTGCTGCTGCAAAGAGATGGTGCAAGATGAAGTCTGTGCTAAGAAACTGTCTATTAAGAAACACTTGTTCTTGTTATCATTGAGTGTCCAACGCCACTAGAAAACTTCCTAGGGGTGAGGCACTGTGCCACTGACACTGCAATGCAGGCTTCAGACTGCATTTCAAAAGTTAGGTGTTTTAGTGCTTATGATTTCACTGTTTGGAAGAATATGTGTTTCGTTAAAAAATTGAGTTTGCTAAATTTCAGCGGAGCTATCTCACTCAGAGCCTGTACAAAATCAGGTAGGCTGGTGGATAATATTTAGCAAACTGGTGAAAAAACTTTGTCTTAGTGGGCAAGGAGATGGGATTTTTAAAATTATATCAATTTACTTAAACTCTGGAATTGAATGGCTTTGAAATTAAATAATCCAACCACTTTGATTTAACAAATGGACTGAAATGACTCTCATTACAAGGGTGATTGCTGTATAGTAGTCAAGAAGCCACAGAAAGGGATGAAAGATGACTCATTTAAACAAAATTCGATGAAAAAGTCACCTTTTAGCAAACTAAGACCATTATTCTAGACTTTGTCAGTATTTGAACAGCTTTGATCCATGTTCTGTAATACAGGAAAGTGCAATTCACGGGCACACCCAGAAGCACTGTACTTCACACTTATTTAATGTCTGCTTCTTATTTAATGAATGGTTCTGTTTAAATGAGCCACGCTATACTATTTAAATCATTTATCTACAGCATGTTGTACATAAATGCCAGGACCAAAATGGGCTGCTACCATATGTGTACAGGAAAAAGGGCACAGCATATCTAGGTAATAAGATCATGCAAGCATTACCCAACACACTAATTGAATCAGGTGACTCTGCATGGCTTATAGCAGATGCACATCTCCTGCTAATATCCATAAAAGCCTCATTTGTTTGATGAGAGAGTAAATCTAATAGATGGAGCTGAAAGATGAACAGCAGAAAGCTGAGTGCCGTGTTTGTACCACATCTCTTCAGACACGGCCTGCTTGTTTTAACTTATCTGTTATGCAACAGGAAAGGATTCACTCTCTATATTAATGGATGAGATCCTGCCTTAGATTGATAATGTGACATTTGAGATCTGATTTATTGTTTTCTATTCAGTGCATGCACATACAGAGAGCAAAAGGAAAGGGTTTGAGTATATGAAAAAGGTCACAGATGAGAGCAGCATACACTAAAGATGAAATCAAGGCTCTTAGCAGTTTTTAGGAATTTTATCTGCCTCTAAGTCTGAATGCTGGAGTAGACAAGTCCTGTAAGAGGAATCTGCATGCTGGAATTATGGTGGATGCATGATTTAACGTAATTAACAAGAAGTCTTAGGAGGAGAGAATGTCAGAAAGACTCTAAGCTAGCAACAGTATACTAAAATGAGAAAAAGCCATTTGAAATACAAATCCCTTCAGAACTATTTTTCAGATCACCTTTAAGAAATCTGTAAGATGGGGAGGGGAAATCTAAATACCCAGTAACATTTTTAAGAAATTTTAGAAGACTTAGCACTAGTCTAGAAAGATGGACATTTCTTTTTTGGATAAGATCTTTCCACGTTAGTAATAAAATCACATTTAGCAGCAGCTGCCCAATAATCTACTCCAGTGTTTGATTATCTGAACTTGCTTTAAGGGTCACATTCTAACAGCTAAGATGCATCTATGGGGTTTTTTGCCTTTTTCTTGGCCAAATGAATGAGGAGATTTGAGGCTGTTCCTGATGTTTAGACCTAGTAACTAAACAGAGAAATTGGAAGGGACAAACTTTCTCTTTAGAGGTACTCCAGCAAATTCTTGTAGCTGAGGCTTCCATTCCAGCACTTAAATAAAAAAAAAGAAAAAGGCAGCACCACCATTTGGTTGTTATTTTTTTATGTAAGTGACAGCAATATTGGAAAGCATCAAGAAAGAATTTGAGAGTTAATTCAATTTCAGTTGAAAAAGGTGAAGAATTGTGCATCATTTTCTCTGGGAAAGGAGAAACTGGTAAAACAGGCAATGAGAGACCTTCAAGCAGGAAGGGAATAAAGACTAGGAAGAGTGCCTTTATGTTAGAAAGGTCACAAGCTTCATACACTCTGTTTGCAGCCCTTGAGCTTTCACACAACCACTAAAAGTTAGAGAGAAGCACAATGGAGTGGTTCTGGTAAAAAGGGGGAGCTTCTCCAAGCTGTACCACTCAGTTACTTTGATTTTGCACCTGTTTTGGACAGAAAGACTAAACCCCATGTTATTATGGCCCATGACTGGTAGTGTGGGTAGACTGCAAAATTCATGGGAGAGATATATTTTTCCACAGCAAGAGATTTTTGGGTGGACTGTTGGTATCTCTCATGGGAAGAATCCCACAGCATAGCAGAAGAAACTCTTTTCCTTAAATATAAAGAAAGACTCTCGAGAAATGAAACTGTGACCAAACCCCACGTTTTGTTTCCCTTGTGTGTGTTGGTTGGAAAGAGGAGGTACTGGAAGAGAGGGGTGTTCTGGGAGCTTGCTTTAACTTCTTATTATTTCTTTTTACTTTTAATTCTGTCAGTAATAAATCTTTATACTACAATTGTTTAAGCGTGGACCTGTTTTGCCTCGAAGTTTTTCCGGTTTCCTCAATAATCCTTATTTGTCCTTATGAAAATGAAGTTCTGATTTTCCCCTTCTCTGCCCCATCATAGCAGAGGCAAATAAACAAAGAGATTTTCGTGTGCTTGGTGCTTAGCCAGCGTCAAACCACGGCACCAGGTATACAGAGAGCTGGTAACTGTGGTTTCAGAAAACATGAGTGATTCACTGGATTTTTCAAACTTGTCTCTAACTGAGTTAAAGACAACCTTTTGCTTGGTCAGAAAAGTCACCTTCTCCAGGTTAAACACAAGCATGGGCGAGGCCAATGAAAACCATATTTCCCAGGATATTTCTGGATTTAGTGGATTTTTCACGGGCAGCACCCATCTTCTGCACCAATGACAACATCAAAATGTCAATAAAGCTGAGATGAATGACCATAACATCTGATACAACCATGGGCTAAGAGCTGGGGCAAACCTTTTCTGACATGACACTTGAAGCTGGTGTGTGAGCTGTGCAGTCCTGGATGGAATGGTGAGGTTTTGAACTTGTATTTCACCCGGAATCATTTTGCTTCACTGTTTGTTACTCAGAGCAAAGTTAACCTTGAAGTTTTATGTGACACACCAGCTACAAAAAGAAGAGCATTCAGAAAGCTGCACTGGAAACAAAGTCAATTCCCAACCAGAAGAGTGTTTTAAGCCCCACTGTGGAACACGTGTGAGTGAAGCTGATGGTATTCTGTTAGCAATTTACCTGGCCTCCACATCATCTCAGGGATCTGGAGCAGCAAAAATAATGTACCATGGGCCAGAATCACTGCACTTAGGCGTTTTTGTTGCTGCAATAACGTACTAAAAGATCTGCAGCTCCACAATTAAAACCTAGGCTTCAGAGGCTCTGTGAATGTTAGTGTATCTTCAAAGCGTTTTACAGATCAATCCTTTTCAGCATCACTCCAAAAGTGGAAAGAATTACCTTTATCTAATTGAGAAGCAAGCTGCAGCACAAAGACACAGTGAGTCATCTGCCAGTTAAGTGCCTGGGTACCAGGGGGATGATACAAGAACAGAGTGTCCAGAGCACATCACATCATCTGCAGCTGGTTTCCAGAACATTAATCTCATCTCCTTTCTATATTTAGTCTTCCATATACTTGTTCTGTAAACCATTTTCCATACCTGTGCTACACAGCTATTCAGCCGCTGCCCAAAAATGCATTTTCCATCTGCTTCTCTCCTTTTTACCCTTATTTCCTCTGCTATCCATTGTCTCATACTGCCAGTACCTGAAAGTTGCAACCACTTCCATCTCCCTGCATCCCCTTGAGCTCCCTTTTTCAGGGAATCCAGGCAGCCAGGCTCCTTTTCAGTTCCAGCAGCTCTTTGAAAATCACAGTCCAAATGGGCTGAACACTGAAAATGGGCTCTGCAATTCCTTTAGTCCCAAAGGATGTTACTTTCCACTGAGCCTACAGGGGCACAGTCTGAAGCCTCTTTTCCTCATCAGCTTATATCAAATTCTTTGACCTTTCCCATATATTAGCAATCTTCAAAATGCTTTCTTCTGAGTAGCCAAGAAGTCAACATTTTCTAAGCACTCCTGGTAAAGCTACTGCTCATTTCAAATAACATTTTTCTTTAGCCACTGAAATTTACACCAATTACATGCAACCCCCAAATTTTGCAGTCACGTACCTCGAAGATGGCCTCTGTTTAATAGCACAGGGTGACACTGACTACCATCAAAATCAATGAGACCTTCCCATGCAAACAACCATCAACATTTATTACTGTTCTCAAGGATGCATTTCAGGGTCTAAATTTAGGCACTCAAGGAGGAGAAGGGACAAAGACAGAATCTTTATTGGAAAACACAGACAACATCTGGTGATTCCCACTGCTTTACCAAGACCAATCTGCTTCAGCAACTCTACCTGCCACCTATTCTACTCAGATCTAGCCAAGATTGCTGTGTTTAGGTTCAGGACAGTTTGGAAGATAATCAAGCTGATTCCCCAGCCTTTTTCAGCTCATGGTCTGTAAAAGCCATTTTGTCCTGGTGGATTATCAGATCTAAAGCTTCGTGTAGTTCCTACACAAAATACACATTAAATTGCTTTCCACTACCCAGTACTCTACCTGTTTAAATCCTATTAAAGCACCTTGACACCCAGAGAATATAGGGGTAAATCTATACTGAGTGTTATTTTCTCCTCCTCAGATGCCTTAGTTCCTGGTCTGCAAAGTACTGTGGCATCAGTAAGATCACAACAAAGCTGTTGTTTGAAATTACTGTCTCCTTGTATCTCTTTTGAAGGGCTCTTCCTGCTGGATATTAAGTTCTGTAAAACTCTGCAAGGTGTTTTTCTTTCTGAGGATAAGGTGACCCTGAGGTTTAATGGGCTGAAATGTTATTGTAGCTTGTGGTTTTATCAAGCAGCTGTTATCTAGACCTTTCTAACAGTCTAACACCCTTTCAAGCATACATTTTTAGTCCTGGTTGACTTCAGAAAAACAGGTATATGAAAAGTTTATTAGCATTTTACAGATGCTGTTCTTGTAAACTTTTCCTAAGCCTCTGCCTGTCTGCACTGACCTTTGCTGTGTCCTTGCTCACAGCACAGTTCCTTGGATTTCAGTCAGATTACAATCCAGACAGAGGAACAGATCAAAAACCAGGCTAGTCCTCTGTGCTGAGGGATACCTCAGTAAAAGTTAGCCCAACAACATAAATTTAGATCAGGTCATGGAGTCTAAGATCTCTGAAGACAACTCATCCAGCCAGAAATATGGTTATGGTAGCAGCATTATTCACTTGCCCCTAAACTTTCACTTAAAATGATAGCAGAAAAAACAACCCCTATACAGGCAACAATTATAAACCCATTCAAAAACCTGTATTGTACCACCATGAAAACGTCAAACATCCTCTGATTTTGAAATATTTCCCCACAGATTTACATTTCATTGTGCTGCAGTGAAGAAACCCCCTCCTGCAGGAGCTGCAGTGGTCGTTGCGATGTTGTTTGGGCAGCTGCTCTAATGGTGTCATGGTTCTTAAATCAGGCTTCTGAAGCTACAAACAACGCATAGCAATGACCCTTACAGCCTCTCTCAGCACAGGAGCAGGGAGTTATAGGAAATTAATGGAGATAAGTGGCAGTGAAATGGTTTTGGTCAGCGGCAGCTTCAATATTTAAGTGTTTGATTGCACTGCCCACAGAAGGCAGGTCTGGGATCCTCAGCCATCGATAAGAAAAATCATCATCAAGCACAAGAAAGGATTCAATCCCAGAAAGTCCTGATTCAAGAATAACATTTTCTCCCTGGCTAGAGTTGCCCAAGACCCTTTCCTCTCAGGATAAACTAGCAAATTGTCTCATCAGCATGCAAAAACCAAGATAGATTAATGCTGACACAGAAATGGAAACGTATCTTCCAAACCGTAAGTATTTTCTCATGGAGCTGAATTAATCACATGCCACCACCTAACCACTTCCTGCAGCATTAAACCAATGATTTCCTCACCTGTGTGCCTGGACCCCCCAGTGAAGGCACACAAACTCCTGGCCAGGCCTGCTCACCAGTGTCTCCAAGGATGAGCAGGAAGAAGCACCAGTCTCAAAGCTGGCACGATTCAGTTTGCTCCAAGCAGGAAGGCTGAGAGGAGGGAATTTGTTTTCACTGGTGTTACTGCACTATTCCAACATGCTTTTAATTGTTCAAGCACGTCACCTACTGAGGGCAAGAACTGGATACACAGGAAGTTAAGGCTTTCCACGGGGAAGGATGGCTTGAGATGTTGCACAGCAGCTTCAACCCAGCACTTGTCAAGTTTGATTTCACTCACGGGGTTCAACGTTGTCATCCTTGCAGCCCTCTGAGGGGTTCAGGACAAGCCAGAGATTTTCAGCTCCTCAGCCCCACTGTTGCACTCCTCTTCTCCTGCTCTCTACCCCAGACAAAAGTTACCTCTTACCACAACCACCACCCTGGCTCGCAGACTGCCATGATATCCTAATGAGGAATGAGCAGGTCCAAAGGAGACAATATGAGATGCAGATTTCATATTTGGCCTGTCCTTCACAGCCTCACAGAGGCCACATGACTAATGCACCCCACATTTTTAATTGTCTGAAACTCAAAGCCTAAAGGCCCTTTTACCATGGCCTTGCCTTCATACTCTGTGACGCTCAGAAGGCACAATGAGCCTGTGCTCTGAGCTGTCTTGCTAATGCAGCTGTCACAATAACGATTTTTCTTTTTTTCATCTTCTCAGCCAGGTGGTTCAATCCTGAGTTAGAAGAACCTGCTTGCAATTGATCTGGCCATCATCAATTCAGGGAGTAGTTCAGCCAAGAAAAGGGATTTAACATTTGCAACCTAGGTATAGGAATGATCCTAGGTGCCCCAGGTAGTTCAATAAAACAAATCTGCTCTTTCACAAGATAATTTGGGCCAAAAATAATGCTTTTGCCTTAAACATCCTTTGTGCAGGGAAAGGACCAGTTTAGACAGTAAATAATATTCAGATATATCCCTATACCAGAGGATGAAGAAGCTCTCAAAGCACAAAGTGAATAATTTCCATCGACAATGGCAAAAAAAGACATTTAACAGAATAATTGTGCCCGCTTACAGCTCATGCAGAATATGACTGTCACCTGCAGGGACAGTTCCCTTCAGCAGCTGGGGAGGTGTTGGTCTGATTTGGACGACATGGCAGAGGAGCCCATTTCCCACCACCCACAGCCTGACCACTCTCCACTCAGCTGAGTGGCAGGAGGGGGTCACCTTCCTGCCTGACACGCTGCCAGAGCTCTGCATAAACTGCATTTCTCTATGCAGTCCTTTTGTTGTCAGCTGAGTACTGCTCCATTGGGAGCTAAACCTCTGTAAGAGCTCTCATTTGGTATTCTGAGTATTCTTCTTCTACAAACTCTAACCTTTCAACATTTTCTGTTTCGTCAGGCTGGAAATTTGTCACCTCGCATGTTGATTTCTGTTGTTTTCTGAAGAGTGCATCTTAGACTAGCAGCAGTTTCTTAAAGATACACAGTATAATTGTGTGGATTAGAAATACATTACAGTAGAAATCCTATGGAAGTTATAATTTACAAAGATTTTTTTCCAAAAAGACGGAAGAGTTTGAGAACATACAGACGGCATGCTAGCAGAAAAATCTAGATTAATTTGCCAGTTAGATTAAAAAAAATTAAATCTACATACCAGCAACTTTTCTGTATATGCCTTAAAAGTTTTATTTTTTTTGGTGTGTATTAAAGCTTCCACGAGAAGCCACTAAAATAACAACTCAACCCATTTTATTTTAATGCAAATTCCAAAATTCTGTCAAAAGGCTTCTCTTTGGCAACAACCACTGGCTAGAGTATTGCACATTAAATAATTGCTGACAAAACAAAAGAAAATGGTTTGCCAGCTATTTAAGAAAGAGCAATATTAGCACCTTAACTAAGAACAAAATCAGAGCTCAGCAATTTATACCTACAAGAAGGTCTATAAATAGCATTACCTGTCAGGAAGGGAGTTGTCACCACTGATGGGTCTGAAAAACAAATTATAATGGGTTTCAAAGTGGCTGCCTACTGAACCATTTATTCCAA
The DNA here is from genome assembly GCA_013398015.1 of Oreocharis arfaki. Taxonomy (NCBI): domain Eukaryota; kingdom Metazoa; phylum Chordata; class Aves; order Passeriformes; family Paramythiidae; genus Oreocharis; species Oreocharis arfaki. The sequence goes on from VZRR01007520.1 coordinate 49,754, forward strand.
GCTCCACGTACATTCAGAGCTGCAGCTCTGAATGAGCATGTGTGCGAGACGAGGTTCCCTTGGACGCCATTTCTGTAACACAGTCCAAAATAAAGTCCTTCTCCACCCTCACCCCACCAAAAGTGAGGTGTTGTATGTCCTCTGGCATCACCTAGAGCTCCACTCCAACTCAAAAGCAGATTATGCCTCAAATCCAGGTTGAATTGATAGAAACCATTTGTTAATCTGCCATCAGATTATCAGTTCATATGGTTTTAATTTTCCTGACTACGAGCACTCTGTTTCCCTTCTTAGGTTGTCTGAAAGGGTTTATATTTAGCACAAGACCCCAGTCTACACAGGAATTACAGGAGAGCTTTACGAAGATTTTCAAATCCAGCATTGCAGCCTGTCAGTTTTTCTTCACACAGCTCCCAGCCCAGTTGTGAATTTGTGGGGGAGGATGTGTGGGGGAGTTGCAGTCTTCTTTCTTCTCCTTCTTGCTGATGTTAAATGATAGGCAGCAGAAAAAAAACAGGTATCAGGTTTACAGTGCTGAGACAGAGAGAAAAGGCAGCTCTAACATGCACGTCACAATGGAGCACAGCAACAGAGGGTGACAGCTGCAAGGGAGAGCCTGGACATCCCAAAAACATCACTCAACAACCCCTGCTGGATAAAATTCCATGCAATTTTAAGAACACCAGTGTTGACAAGTTCAGGATATGTTTGGTTTTTTAATCAAGAAATGGGTCACAGCTCATCAGCTCATGGGGATTTTGACAATCGATCCAGTCAGGAACTCTGAGAGCAGAAGAGCTTCTCCCAAGCACACAGCAGGAAGGGGCATTTTGAGCATAAGCCCTTAAGTATGCTTCAAGAAAGGTTGCACACAATGAAGATAAATATGTAAGAGGAACTTAAAAAGATGCTTGTTTTTCAAAGCCTAAATATGTGGTTCTGCAGCACAGCAGGTTTATCTCCTACTTTCCCAGTTCACTCTGGTATTTCCAGGACCACTAGACACAATGTTTGTCTGATGAGAGTTCTAAACTACATAATCTCTCCTGTATTTCTTTGACTAATACCTAATAGCTAATCGAAACCTGCCCTCTTTCACTTCAATTCATTTTTCCTTGTCCTATCATTACATGCCCTATAAAAAATCACCCTCTGGGTTTCTTGCAGGCTCCCTCCAGGCACCATAAGGTGGCTGCAAACCTTCCCTTCTCCAGGCTGACCAACCCCATCTCTCAGCCTTTCCTCACAGGAGATCTATTTCAGCCATCTGATCATCACTTTACCCCAGCATTGCTAGAACTGATAAATGGGCAAGATTGAAGATTGTGAAAAATGTGATGAAAATATGTGTAGTTTATTCTCAGCCCAACCACTCTGCAGCTTACAGGTGGTCAAGGCATTTGAAGTAAATAACATGAACATTAAGAAAAGGCTGTTGGGAAATATTTACTTTGAGAACAGAGGTTAAAAAATTTATTCACTTCTAAGTGCAGATCTCTGAGTAGTGTATATGTAGCTCCAATATAGTAAGTGAAGCTTTGCTTGGCAAGTGAACATTTGTATCATAAAACAATAATTTCAATCCTCACCATGAATATATCCAAGTTAGTGAAATTGCACTGAGAAACTTAGCTAAAAGCAGCAGTTAATTTTCTCTACATTAGTTATTCAGACTGCTGGTACCCAGGACAATAAACCCATTTTCAACACCTATCTCTGAATCCAAAGTGCCAGGAGCAGCTGAAGCCAACTGACAGAAACACAGTTTGCCAAGGCCAATGTGATCACAAAGAACCCAGATGTCCTACCAGTGATTATGTACCTCCAATATTTTTCATGTGCAAGCCTGTATTAGTTCACAGGGGATAATTGTGAAAATATTGTCAATATTTATAACAGCTACAGGTTGACCATATCATCTATAGACACAAGCAACCAACAGGTATTTTCCTAGAATCCTCATTTGTTCTAATGAGAAAGAGCATGGCTGGAATAAGTTAGTCAATAACTAACACCTAAGTCAGAAAGCTTAGTCCATCACTAAAAGCTGGCTCTGATTTTCTAAGCAATGCCCTGGTAAGGACACAATTTACTAGGCTTGAGAGAGCCAGGGATCCCTAGAAAAAAGTGCTGTAGCCTCTGCTCTGTGCAGATTTGGAAGGGTGCCCTAACAAAAATCCAGATGAGTGAAATCTTAGCATTGCTAAGAAAAGGCTGATTGTTCACTATTCTTCTTCAGTGGGGAGGTAGAGGAAATCCATTATTTTAAAGCTCCACTCACACCCAGAATTGGGTCAATCATCCAGAAAATCACTTCCTCCTCAAACCAAGTCTCCACCTAAACTATTCTCAGGCTGAATCCTTATGAAGGAACCACCGAAACCACCCTGCCGTGTCCAAATGGATAGATTCATTTGATACTAACTTAAGAATACCTGTCAAGAACAACCTAGGGCTCTATCTCCCCTGGAAACAAACTGTAAACTTGCAGGAAATCCACCTTAAATGGCAGCTGATAATAATGGTCTGACAGAAGTGCTGTGCTGGGACTTGGGCAATCAAGGTTCATTTTCCAACTCTTCACAGGGTCAGCTGGACTCTGTCCACTGTAATTCTTCTATAGGAAGGCTTAAAAATCCATCCTTCACCTGCCCTTTTGCCTTGCCCAAGAGACCTTCCAGGACTCTGTTTAAGGTTTTGCTATTTACTTTTATTACGATAGCTCAGAAAAAAGGGTGGGAGACCTGGTCTTTAAGAGCTAAAGCAATAGGAGATGAACCTTCCATTCATTTAAAGGTGATATTTCCAAAGTTTGTTTTTTGGCTTTGTGTGCTCAGAGGTATATGTGCAGACTTGAGTACTCTTATTGCCTTGGAAACATTTTTGCACTGAATTGAAGCATGCACCAAATGAAAATTCATATTTGACCTAACTTCAGCAGATCCTTTTATGACATGCAATAGGAAGGGAAAAGCCACCACAAGTCTGTCACTATGCAGTGTCGTTAGTGCTGCTTTCATTAGAAGCTGGAACTATAAAATTGAAAGCCTCACTTCCTGCATGTAAAAACCCAGCATTCATTTAAGAGTTGCTTTTGAAATAAATGCAGTCCCAACTGTCATTCCTAGCTATTTAATCACGAGAGGTTTCTTAGGAATATAAAGTGATTAAGTTAAATTAGAGCCAGTATCTACAAGCCTCCCCTTAAAAAGCAGTATATATATATATATATATATTTAAAAATATTCCTGAGGGCTGCTCAAACATGGTATCTGAATAAATGAGACTGTTAATGGATGAAGAGCACAGTATGCACTTGCTATCTGCATTGAACTAATCTATGACACAAAGAAGATTTTAAAAAATGTGGAGACTACAAACAATAGCCTGCAGCAAAGAAAAATCTTACAGTTAACTTTTAATACATCTTTTATTTTCCTAATTTTTTCACAATAATCTTGCACAATAGGCGAAGACTCCAAGCTGTCATTTCACGTCTCCTTTCTACCAAAATTATCCTCTACCTCTTGAAACATCCCTACATGCAATATTCTGCTTATACTGGATAAAACAATAGAGGAAGATGCTTGTTTTAAGACTAGATACTTGCAGCATTTTCTTTTCCAGACTCTGTTATATTCTCCATAGTTGTATGTACTGCACACCTCGTGGTGGGAGGTGGAGATCAAACTGGCTGCTGTGGGAGAGCCAAGGGAAAAGATGGTGCCCAGCAGCTTTTCCTTCAAACCCTCCCCTCTTCTTCCTGAACACACCAGACTTCTTCCAAATGTCTCACAGCCTTCTCTTTCTTTTCACTGCTTTAGGTTTTGCATAAGTCAAGTGCTCAATACACAATTTTTCATGACATTAAACAGCATATGGTGCTGGGTACCTTGAGCACGCTCCCGAGAGAATCCCGGTTTTCAGAGGAGCAGGCTTGTTGCCAAACTGGCAGCAGCTTTTTAGCTCCCCAAGGCCAGTGACAGTCACTCAGTATTTATGATCTTTCCAGTGATGCAGGGCTCGGGGAAGCTTTCAGAGCCTGCATCCCCAGCTTGCCTGCTGCATCCGACGGCCGCAGGACAGATGTGCAGGCAGGCTGGCAAGGCACAGCTGGGTTTGACACACCTCAGATCACTCACTCGTGGGACTGCACACTGCCACAGGTGAGCAAGCTGTGTGCTGGCAGTGGTGGCATGAAGCCAGAGGTTCGGGACCCTTCGTTTTTGATTTTCAAAGTTGCAATACCAATTCTTACACCTTCTCACCTAATTTCCACGAGAGCTCTGTGTGAGTCACTGCAATATCCACATCACACTCTTCCCTCACGTCACTGATTTTATCACTTCTCCCAATTTAAACAAAACCAAGACCTTGCCATTGCTACTTGCCGAGTTTCTTGGTTATCCTCATCTAAAAGGCTGGGAATCACTCTAGGTAATCTAAGTCCCATGCCCTACTTGATAAAGGAAGATCTTCAGGCTTACTGAACTCTCACAGGCTTCACTTGCTGTTCAGTACATGGCACAGACACCTTAGAACATCATTTAATCACCATAACTTCGCAAAAATGAGAGGATTTAGCTTGAAACTTAACATGTATCCCTCCAAATCAAAAGAGGTTCTAAAGAGGACCATTAAGTGCACAGAATAATGAAACACAAAAGCTACAATTATATATCCAGCCACAGGTCTGGTTATGATTATTTTTCTACGTGATCTCTTGGAAAACACCACCCCATTCTCCACTTCCAAGCAGGTTGCAGTGAGAGCCTCTCTGAAGTCTCCTCCTTCCTCTGTGGAGACAGACTCCCTCCCTTCTCTGTCAAGCCAAGGTTCATGGGACTAAGTTTCTTCCCCCAGAAGAACATAAGTAATGTTGCTGATGTGCCAGGGGAGGTTAGTTCTGTCTGAAAAAGGGGTGAAATCTCTCCAAGCCACAATTTTTTAGCCACGTAGAGGAGAAGCTTTGGCTGACTTTGCCTTATCCTCTATACATAACATCCATGTCACGTCTCCTGACTTTCAGCAAGGCATTAATGCCAAAAAGCTTAACCCTATACTTCATGTGCGCTTCTGCTGCTGCCTGCCCAAGTTTCTGGCCTGAAGACACCTTGATAGGGGAAGGTTGAGGCTCTGAAATGCCCTCTCACATCAAAGATCAAACTTCCAAATAGAAGTCCTTCACCACTTATGTTTTTAACTATAAAGCCTCCCAAAAGCTCCAGTCTCTTGTGCTATGCTACCAGCGCCCCCACCTTTCTGCTTCAGAGATCAGTATTTTCTTGTCTTGTTACACACATCCTTTTTAGCCAATACTCCCTTGCTGTTAGGCCCCTGTGACAGTAGATCTTACATACTTGCTATCAAACAGAGGTAAAATACTTAAATGTTATTGTAAATTTAGTGGTGTCAGGCATGTTTTCTGCTTTCTTTCGTTTAAGGGATTGGTGGGAGAGGGTGTTTTGTTTTCTCAGTACAGATATCCTGAGGGTATAAAGCAGCACAGACATCCTCTGCTCACCACGGCTGACAATAAGACAGACAATTGACAAATTAGTCAATTTTACCGGCACCTAATATTCAGAGATTGAATCTTCTGAAGGCTGAAAAGGGCATTGGATTGTAAAGGGAACTAATTGGTAAAATTAGCATAAAGCAGAACTTGAGCTGGACTGTGTAGTGCTGTGCCAGGACAGGTATTCTTTGTTCTCACAGCTTTTCTGGTGGGGAGAAGGGTGGCAATCAGGAGATAATTGCGGTGTGCTGGGGCAGTATTCATACACAGCAGGGATCCTTTCAGCCAGGGCCAAAACAAGACAGGCAGTGAGCTTTCCCCTCCCGCAAGGCCTTTTGCTGGTCAGGCCATTTTTAGAGCTTTTCCTTGGTGTATGTGGAGGGGAAGGTGGGCAGGGGAGCCCAAACCATTTGTTTTCTTTCCCCTAATTCTGCTGAGCATTGAGGCTTTTAGCTCCTGCATTCAGAGATAAAGGCTCGCCCATCCTCGTTCCCATTTTCACCCTGTTAGGCAAATTTTAGGGGGAAGAAAATAAATCATAGTTTTCCAAGCTTCTCTTTGTCTAAGGGAGGAGTAGGAAATGCGTTCTTTCCAAGGTAACTCTGAGCTTGCAGCAGCCCCTCGATAAGCAGAGGCAAAACTAAGTACAGGCCAATGAAAAGAATGCAGAGAGGTTGTGCTACAAGATCTGTTTACCTTTGTGGTATCTACCGATTGCCTAAAACCTCAGCACTGCAACCTCTACCTACAAACCCTCCTTCTGTAACCCTAGAGATAAGAATGAAGCACAGCACTGACAGGAAGCAAAATCAAATCACTTCTGTCGCTTCCACATCTGGAACCTTCTTAGGAGATCAAGGCACTTAAATATTCCCTTTTTTTTTTTTTTTTTCTGTGGAAAAGGCCATGCATGCAGGGGAATTGCTTGTAGCCAAATCATCTGAGTCAAGAGTGAGCTGCTAGAAATGCAGTTTTTCTGTGGAAGGGGAAGGGCAACTTTTTGAAGCAAAGCCTTGGTGGCCCCTGTGTTTGTTTTACATCTGACCCCAAGGGTCACTTCTTAACAAGCCTCTAGCAGGATATAACAAGAAAACAAGTGTTATGATGCCACGCAGCTCGTGTTGATCCATGGCAGACAAAAATAATCAGTTTCAGGGAATAGCTCTGAACACAACAGAGGAAACTGATGTTCATAACCCCTTGCTCTCTCACCACAGAATAGACACACACGAAGCTCAAAAAGAAAGTTTTCCCTTACAGCAGTTTGTGTCTGCCTGAGCCTCAAAGAGAGCTGACAGACATGGGCACACAAATGGTGCCATGCAGGGCCAGGAGCTGGGCTCAGTGACCTTTGATCCCTTCCAGCTCTGCTTATTCTATGACCTCTTTCCTGTAGCTACAGTTTGGCAAACACACCTGCAAGGAAGTAATCTTACTTATTTAATCTGAAGGCAGGGCAGGCACACACCTCAGGCTGCTCAGGATGAGTGCACACACCTAGACTGTGTTTATTTGTATGAATACAGCCACGGACACTATTCCTTCTCTGTAGTGTTATGAATGGATGATGTAAGTTTGAATCAGCTCCTGTCTGTTGCCCAGGCCTCTGGCAACAGGCAGTCACTGTATTGCAGTGGCCAGCACTCCAAAATCCACTCTGATTTGCAGGGTCTTTAATAATGGCTGATCCAGTCTATTATAAAATGAATTATTTATTTAATAGACACAAAACTAACAGACATAAGACTTAAAACAGACTATTACTGCACAGGAAAAACAAAAGGGAATATACAAGCAGAATTAAAGGTACCATTAAAATTACAGCTAGCTATGAAATAGTATAACTTAGGATTCAATGTTTCTTACCATCTGATTATTGATGGTGATGCCATAAGGATTTTTTTGCCTTTTCTTTTATACCTCTTTTATATACCTTTATAGCCTTTTGTATTCCTAGTGTTTCTTTATAGCCTACATTCCTAGACTTATTGGGAGACTAAACATCCCAAAAGCCTCAGCCACCAAGGTCCTCTCTGGAACACATTTTGTAAACTAAAAGATGGGTCTGTCCAGGGGAGGGTTCCTTGGGAGGGGGGTTCACTGAGCCTCACTCATTGGGGAATCTTTTATAGATATGCTAATTTGTAAGACCTATAATTATATGCCCGATGTATCGTGGGTGTGCATTCGGGGTGGGCATTTCAATGTGCATTTTGGCATGTTCCACCTGGATGGAATGCACCAGGGATCCTTGAAATAAATACCGAGGTAAAAACCCCTTTTCCCCTCTAACTGTGCTCGGCTCTTGATTTTAAAAACAGGGATCAGGCATCAATGGAATACACATTGAAAAATCCTCTCTCTCAATCCCCGGGGAAGTGTCTTGAAGCTGCATCCATCTCCGAGGAGAAATCTCCTTGCACATCCTCAGGGAGGGTGTAAGAGACTTCTGCTGTGTGTTAATTGGTGTGGTCTTTTATAGATGTAAAAGACTGTGTCTTCTGCTCAGGAATATTTATTTTCTTTATCACTTTCCACATCTGTTCTCATAGCAGGATGTGTGTTGGGCCTTGGTCTCAGACTCTCGGGAGCCTGGGGGAGACCTTCTGCGGGGCTCTCTGGCCTCCTGCAGCCTTTCAATCTGGCTGAGTTATTTCTTCCAAATGCCCCAGCCATGAGAGAGGGGGGACACAAGTAGTCTGTTTCCATTTTTTGCCTCAGAGGATTCCCAGGAAATACATGAAAGCCGAGCGCAGTATTCAGCCATCGTAGCAAAGAGACATATGGAGAGAAGGAGTGTTACTTCAGAAGCTGCATTTTTAACCAGGCAAATATGCCAGCTGCTTTTAAACTCTTCACAGGTTTTCAGTGCTGCAAATAATCTCGAGATGCAGCTCTTAAAGGCAGTGTGAGCAGGTGGTCAAAGTTCAGGAAAAACTCCTTTTGATGCTTCAGCATGTATCATCTGCTTATTTCCATTGGTGTGAATATTATAGCATGCACGGTATTATAAATAATTGAAAATGCAACACATTTGTAATTCTTCGGTGGTTGGGCTCCCAAAGGGTTCACGAATTAGGTTTGAGTTACTCAAAAGAAAACACATTTATACTATTTAGAAGAGTTCTGACGTGTAGAGAACTTGTAGAAACTGAACAGAGTTCTGCAGAAAGAGAAATTTCCACATAACAGATGACATAATCACCTAATGTGCCTCTGCAAGGCACTTGGCTGAGGGATAGGGATATAAATAAAGTGGGAACTGAGCACAGATAAATACAAAATCTGTTAGTACAGACAAACTAAGGCTATGGACCAGTGAGGGAAAAAACCCAACTGCAGAGCCCAGACTTCACCTTCACAGGGACAGGAACCATTTGTGGTACATCAGAACTAGAGCCACACAAACTCCCCCTTCAGCTTTCTGGGAAACTCAGAAGCATCTTGAAAGGGGATAAAACAAACCAGAAAACTTTGAAATAATTCAGGTAGCAAATCACAAAAACTTCCCAAACTCATTGAGGTACTTGTTTCCAAAAATCTTTTTGAGGAAATGAGATCTAAAGATGATTGTCACAATCTCACAGAGTTTTTATTTAGACAGAACAGAGAGAGTTTGCATGAAAAATCTTTAAACTCTAATTAGAAGAGAGCAACTTCAGAAAAAATATTCAGATTACCAGATTGCAACTCATTAAAAACCATCCTTGTCACTTCCCATAATAAAGTTTCCTTGGAGCACACTCTACTTAAAGGAATCTTAATGAATTTTCTACTGCAGTAATTTGTATGAACAAGCTACTACATTACAAATTGCACATTTTTATAGATTAGAATTGAGTTTCTGGGCTTTTTTCAGCTTTAATATGTGTCGTAAAACTGTTTGGTAAACAGTATTTTGAAAGTTTATGACATCCTGTACTCTACCAGCTGGAACAAATGGACCCAGACGCTGAGAGCACTTTCCACATAGCTAGGAGTAAAATCAACATTTCTGCCTTTTACACTGTGGTTTAATTCATGCTCCTCAGCAGCAGACACATTAACATGAAGTCAACAAAATTTGACCTCACAGAAGTTAAAGCCACTGAAAGACAGGCTTACCAAACAAGAAAATGGTCAAATTGCAAAAGTGAAAGAAATATAAAGTACCTCCATGTAGCTGGGAGAAGAGATTCAGAAATGGCTGCATGGGACAGGATTTGGTACCCATTTGAGGCACTTAGGACATATTTTGTGTTTTAAGAAGGTGGGTAGTGGTGGGCCATTCATGGGCTGGGGTGCACATTGTGCTTGTAACCATCTGTCACAGAAACATAGCGTGTACTCAGTCCAAAATGGAGGAAGTCTGAAAGGAAACTCTTAATTCCTTGACTGAAAACCAACATTTTTCCTCAGAAAGAGATCAATAGTTCTGGTTGAAACCTGCCCACAGGTCTGGGTCCTCACACTTTCCTTCCCCTGCACATAAACTTGGTCCAGGCTGATAATTTTGGCAGAAATAGTCAAAATGTTTGAAGTTCTTGAGCAACTGGAAACAATATGTTAATGGAAAGAGTCTCCCTGAACTCTTAGCCCCACGTGTATCAAAAGCATTTCACTTGTGCTCTGACATCAGAATGAGCTCCCCATACACAGTGGCTTCTGTTTCAGCTTCTTTTCATAAATATATGAAATAAGCACCTAGATATGTTGTCTCTCAGCCCACCACAGAGAGGCAGTTTCAGATTGTAAAGAAGAGGAATAGCAGCTGAGTGAGCTTCTATTCCTCTTGACTTCTGATTTTGTACCCTTCTGGTAACTTGGGCAGCTTTATTCTCGCTGAAATTAGGTGTGCACTGGGTTAATGAAAAGAGCACTCCGTGGTTCTTCCATAAACACTTTCATTCCCATATTCCGACATGGAAGAATGAAATACTTCTGGGATATTTTTTTTTGTTTATTTAAACCAATAATAAAGAGAGAGATAAAATAATTCTTTTCCCTAGAACCCCAGAGTTTTGTGTATACAGCCTGGATCACTGTGCAATTGTGTCTCCCGACACTAAGCACACCTGTGACCACAGTGTCTGAAAGCTGTGAGCATTTTAAAAATAAGCACAGATGTTTATCTTGTTTAACCTGCTGCTGCATAAAGCCAGGGGTACCTACTTGTTTCCTCATATATTCTTTGCTTTTTCTGGTATGCTTTTTTATTTCATGTCCAGCTGCATGGTTATTCTTTAAGGCATTGAGTCAAGAGATGAAAAATCTCATTTTTTTCTGAAAAGAGGACAAAAAAAGTACTGAAAAAGAAGCCTGTAGGGAATGGTGTTTCCATGCTCCATGAAACCCGAGGTCTTACTTTATTAAAGGTGCAAGCAGCAAGATCCAGAGAAGACCTAATTAATCCTTCACGTTTTCACATAAGGTGACAAACCAAACGAAAGGGAACACTTCGTTTCACAGCTGCACTCCAAGACACCGTGTTCACCATGGGTTATTAACTGGCTGCTAATGAAGTATAAAACAGTATTTGTGTCACCACCCTGTTCAAGGTGTATCTGTGAGAAGAGCCTCTGCTTCAGATGGCTTCCATTATGACTTTTTAATTTGGAGTGCTGTTTGACCAAAATTAATTTTTCAGCTGAGGCAAATAGTTTCCCAAAGATGTGGGATTGCCCTTATTAATAACACTGATAAACAATGAATAACAGTGATAAAACATGACCCCAGTACAGACCTACCTGACTGATCGATTATGAATTATTAAAAAAAGGTAAAGCAGATTGTATTAACATTTGCTTGGTTTTCTCCTAAGTGTAATTAAAAATAATCAAGAAATTAGTGCTTCATATCTGTTGTTCTCATCACTCCATTTCCTTGCTGTGTGGTGCACCAGTGACCATTTGGAGTGTGGCACTATTTTTAATGGTGAAAAGTGTAACATGCCATCAAAGCTTCTGCCACAGATTGATTAATGGTTTCATGGCAGCTTTGCAGCCAGTAGCCACGTGGATTTTTTGGGAAAAGTTTCTCCTGCAGTGTTAGGAATGTTGAAGACACAGCATGCACCACTGCTGGCAGCTTTTTTTCCTTTTTTGAAACCTTTTCGACATTTTTGTTGTGTTGATTATGCCTTGGGAACATTATGCATTAAAAAACAGAAATTCTTTTTGGTTAAAAACCAGAAGGCTGGCTCGGGCTCACGGGCTGCTGGTATTTTAAAAGGCAAGCTGAAGAACCGAGATCGCTCAGGAAATAAAAATGGCAACAAGAGCTTCCTGAGCTACAGGACAGCTCTTATTTCATAACACTCCTAGGGAAAGATTATAACGTCATAAAACACGCAGCCATTCCTCCTTGGAAGTCATCTCTGTGATTATTCATTACCAGAAGATAGGTCAGAGACAGTCACCAAATTTCCTAGAGTCTTGGAGAACACAACTGACAGACCCTTAATAAAGTAACAAGAGGGGGGGGGACCAAAAAAAAAAAAAATCCAAGCCTGTTCTTCCTAGGAGGGCCAGGTGGGGAAATGCCAAATCTAGCATTGGGCTAAAATCCAATATTTAGATTTTTATGAGCTTACGGAATTGATCGAGATGGAATCAGAGGAGATGGAAATGATCTGGAATTTAAATAGCTAAAGTTCTAGGGAAATTTCATCAGCATCTGAAGCCACTTTTTGAGAAATACTAATTAAATTGCCATGCCTCATCCTGAGGAGGGATATAATTTTCCTTTTCTCCAAATGTATTTCCAAAGTTTACACTGGCTATTTTTGTCCTCTGCTCTGAAATCTGTTACGCCACAGTCGACAACGGCAAATTGGTGCTTTGGCTTCTGCTCCCACTTAAGTGCATCCTAAATTTGTTACTGAGCTAGAGAAAGAATTTGATAAATTATCCTTGGCAGCTACAGACAAAGACAAACTCGCTGAATTTATTTCTGACTTTCCTATTCTTCTTAGTACCATCTGATGTACAGATGGTAGTGCAGTCGAAATACCTAGCAGGAGTAATACCTTGCTTTCATAGGGCACATTTGTCTTTCAAAGCCACAGCATATATAAATATATATATATATATAGCAAAAATTAAACTATTTCACCAAGGTCATGGTGGGGATCACTGGCAGGCTAAGGAAAAGGATTTCTGAGTGTCAGAGCATCCAATATTTTGGAGGAGAGATGGAAATCATCAGTTCAAAAGGAAATATCAGTCACCCAATGCCACATAAAGAGGAACTCCCAACAGTTTCTCGTGTAGATTTGTTAAATCTCCCAGACTTAACAATACGAGATATTCTAATTTAGTTTTTACTTTGTCCACTATATTAATACATATGTAGTCTCAAAGAAAATAGTGATGGTGAAAGGTAAAGTTCATTAAGGTCATAAAATTCGCCAGAATCTCTAGGCATAAGCACAGTGTTCAAGTAATATTTTACAAAAAAAGCAAAATGTACCATTGCCTTCAGATTAGTTTTTCATTACCTGGGTTAATACCTCAACTTCTCTGCCACCCCCTGGGAAAATATCACAAATTTCAGACTTATTTGAAGGCCTCTGTCTTGGACAACTTGAGAGTTTAAGCAAAATAAATGAGAGTATCCATTTTTAAAAAGTATCCAATATAGTTTAGGAGCTACTACAAGTAATATAAGGTGTATTGTGTTTGCATGGCCTGGTTTTGGAAGCCCAGTTCACAGAGAGCTGGTGCTCGTGAGGTGGACTCACGTCAGGGAACTTCATGGAAAAGTGTCTCCCTTGGGAGTGACCCTGCAGTGTAACAGGGGAATGACTCCTCTCCCTGAGCAGTGGGACAAACAGCGGGTGATGAACTGACCACAACCCCCATTCCCTGCCTCCCTGCACCACTGGGGGAAGAGGTAGAGCTGGGAAGGAGGGAGGGGTGGGGGGAAGGTGTTTTTAAGGTTTTATTTCACTTCTCATTAGCCTGCTCTGATTTTGTCAGTGTAATAAATTCTGTGCGTGTGTCTAAGCTGAGCCTGTTTTGTGCATGAAGGTATTTGATGAGAGATCTCTCTCCCAGCCCTTAACTCATGAACCCTTGGTTATATTTCCTTTCCCCTGTCCAGCTGGGGAGGGCAGTGAGAGAGGGGCTTTGGTGGCTGCCTGGGAGCAGGCCAGGGTCAATCCATGACAGAAGCCTCATCTTGCAGTTCGCAAGCCTTGTCTGGAAATTAAGACAAACCATGCCATGGTTCTTCTTTTTCCTTCTGTTTAATTTTCTCTTTAGCTTGACTCTTACTGAGGGCAGACACAGTTCCTTTTTCCTGCAGAGCACCTAACCCAACAGGACCTTGGCATTCAGTCCAAGGCTTCATACTAGAACGTTCCAACAGAACGACTTTCACGTGTCACTGGTTCCATCCACGGGAGCTTGAAGGATTTGTTGTGCCACAGTCCTGCCATTCTATTCAGAACATCAATTCCACTGCAAGTTCTTCTTACAAATGGCTGCTTTTCTTTCAAGTCTGTTTATTCTTGCAAAATGTTGCCAGTGCAATAAACGACAGGCTGCTGTAAATAAATATGACTGATCTTGTGAGGCCTCCTGCAGCACACCAATGAAGATTAAATTTCACACCTCTGGTCCTTTGGAGTGGTTTGGGATGACAGACGCATGTTTACAGAAGAGGCTCTTGTAGGCAATTAACTTCATCTGGGTAGTGCTTCCAGATAACTTGACTGCTTGGAAAGGTCCCAGATTAAGGTTCAGTATCCAAAGCAGGGACGGGCACTTGCAGTTCTTCACCCCGTCAGCAATTGCTTTTTCTATCACGTGTGGATGGATTCAAGGACAAATACTTCAGAGTTATAAACTAAAGGACAAGATGACACCTGAATGTGTGTTTATACTTCACGGGCATACCTACATTTGAAAAGTTGGATTAATCTCAGCTCCTCTCTTGGCAGCAATCTAAGCATCTTTTTTGGGAGAATACCTAGTTTGCCTCTGTTTTAGTGCCAGTTTCATACCAGTTTCAGTAATGCCACAACCAATCAAAGCTGTGTGATAGAATTACCAGGGCTTACTTTCTCCCAGCAGCAGTGCCCACAGCAGTGTACACCAGCAAAATACTGCTCACTTCAGGGGATTTAATCCTCAGCAGCACCTGGGAAAGAGAAATCAAGTTCTGCACGTAGGAGTAGGGAGGGAGAACCCCAGCCCCTTGCTAATGTGGGAGGCAGCTTGTCCAGAGTGATGGTTTTGACTTTCTCTGTAGATCGAGCAACTTGGTCTAAGTTACCCTAAAGCAATCCAAATTTGCTTTTAGAAACAGCACTGCCAGGAATAAAAGAAGCTGTTTAAACCCAACCTCTTGGCACCCCTGCCTGCCCAGTCCTCCTCTCGACACCTTCATTTACTCCTTAAAAATGGTGATGGATGTGACTAAAAAAATAAGGTGCACAAGATGAGGAAAAAAAAAAAAAGCAATATATGAACAAAAATAAGGAGCTGTAAGCAAGGAGAGAACTGTATAGTGTCATTCTGAAGATCTGCCAGGGACGATAGGAATAAAAGATTCTCAGCAGCTGAGGACAGACACATGAAGGAATAACAAAATACTCAGTTTTAGTCACATTTGCTAGATGCTTATGTAAGTGATCTGGTAACAAACAAAAAAGGTGCTTTGAAGTGGAATTCCTCATAAAAGAGATCACAAAGATTGGCATACTTAGATATTGCTTCCCTTTTTGTCTCTGCTAATTGGCATATTGCACAGGGCTTAAGCTAATTTGGGTTCCAGCAGCACCACCATTGATCTAATAGCGTTGGTTTTTAAAATTTTTTTACAACTCTATGGGAGAAATAAAAATTCTGCTAGACCCGTGTGTCTTGTTTTCTCTGACTTTGGAAAACAGTACAAAACCAATAGTGAGACCTGAGACCAAGCTGAAGGTTCAAGACTTTTAGGATAATACAGCATCCTGGAACTGGGGGAAGTAGTGCACTCCTAAAGACAGCAAGTAGTGGAGTGACATGGTTTTGGGATCAGTTTATCACTGATTTGTAGCCACACAGTCAAGATTTTTCTTACTCTGTGAGTCTGAAAACCTGAAGTCAGAACACGTGAATGTCACGAAAACAGAGAAGGATTTAATTCTCAACTGAAGTTTATCTGTGCTTCTTTCAGCTGTACTTAGATAAAATCATGTCAGTTTTCAATCAAACATTAATTTCAACGGGTGACTGGAGATCTAAACAAAACAAAAATGCCTGGATGTTTTTTTGGAGTTTGTCACAGGGAAAAACTCGTGAACGCATTGAACATTTTGTAAGCCAGACATCACAGTATGAGAGAGTCCCATAAACACAGCTGTTTCATTGGGAAAGTCATTAGGAGCAGCTGGAAGTACTAGAGATTGAAGGAGCTGGGGGGAAGAGCGTGCTCTGGCAAACGAGAAAATGATCTTTAACATTTTCTATAAGCACATCGTCTCATTAAGTTCTTTTAAAATAGACACACACAGACACTTCCCATCCACGTGAAGCCTCCACAGAAATCTTTTTTGGGCAATTATGCCTGAACACGTTTTTCTTAACATATATTCCGTGATGTTTAATACCTTATTCAACACGGTGGAGAAATATTAGACAATAAATGACTCCAGTAGTTTCAGTGGCAGCCATTAAGCTGTCATTAAACTCAGAGTGTCCCTCAGCTGGAAATATGCACAAGGGAAGGATCCTTCTGTAGGTGTGGTACCTATTGGACATTTTAGTTTAATTTTTGAATGAGTTAAAACCCTTTTGTGAATGAAGTTGTGAGGATTTGGGTAAAATTTGAATACTTTGGAGACGAACTTTGCTATGAGAGGTTGGGATTATTTTAAAAGCCTTCAGCTTGGGAGTTCGTCACGTGGCCTGGTTGATTTAACAACATAAACAACGGGATATTAGAAATTGTTTATCATATCTTCCCTTCTGAAGATAAGAGTCAGAGAAATTCTATAAAGTTTTTGAGTCTTTGATTTGGAATGTTAATTTCCCTGAGCAGCAATGGCTTATAACAGTAGAATAAACCTAGAATAAAATACAGAGATAAAGTCACACATCACGAGAGAAGAGACTGGGAGGTGGGGAAGTGTCTGGGAAATGGTTAAAGTGGTCTGCATGGAGATCATACCTTAACCCAACTCAGATTTCCTGGCTTTTTATGGATCTCTCTGGGCAAGGAAGCAGCTTCATATTCTTTCAGAGATAAGATTGTGCTGATAATTAATTCTCTTGCCTCGCTCACATGGCTCTTTTCTCCTTCAGGTAGGATCATTATTATTGTTCTTTAAGTACTTAACAATGTGCTTGGCCTGAGACGAGACACGCTGTTCTATGCAGCTTGGAATTTGCATAGGTAGACTACATAAATCATGTACAAAGTGCAAGGAAAAACCTGCCCTGGGGGAGGCCAGAATCGAGAGGTAAAAGTGACCTTGGCCAGACTCAACACTAGAATTAAATTTACAGCACTGCAAGCGTTCTATGTCAAAAAGGGAAGGGAAGGGAAGG
>VZRR01007520.1:67154-107564 GCA_013398015.1 Oreocharis arfaki
GAGAGGAGAGGAGAGGAGAGGAGAGGAATCACTCAACTGTCTTACAAAGGCTTCCTTCGAAAACAGCCCCATTCACACTGAGAACAACCAGTCTAAATCCAGAAATAGAGCTGTCAGACCTCACTGGACTACGAGATGACCAGAAGCAGATTGTAGCATCACGTGGACATAGGATTCTGCTGAGACACCTGAGGGTGACACACTTCACCTGCCTGTTTTGTGCAGCTCCATGGTGTTCCATGATTGCATTTTCCTTGTACAGAACACACCTGCCCACAGGTCTGGGAGTTCCCACCTCAGAGCTCTCAGGTGCTCAGCCTGTTCTTTCCTCTGTCTTTGCCTCCTCTGTTAGGTCCTGAGAGTTTTGATTCCATCTTGTACGTGTTTGGTAGGTTTTTGTGGAGCGTACTGCACCTTATCATGTGTCCTATCTCAAAGCAAGCACATTCATTTCGAATTAGGCATTATTCAGATAAAACCCACCCCAGCAGCTTTGCTCCAAAGTAAATCAGAAGAAGGAAAAGCAGCTGACAAAATGGAAACCGCGGTATGTTCCCTGAAATGAGTAGATAGGGAACAGATGTCACTGCTGAAAAGAAGAGGTTAACCTGACATAAATAACAAAAGGAAAGCAGTGGGGAGCCCAATCAAGGCTGAATCAATGCTCTGATCTTGCACAGTCTGACAAATCTTTCCTGCTATTTACGGCTTCATTTCTCCTTGGCTCTCTGGGATTGCAGGTGGCAATTATGGGAGAAATTATCAGGCTCCTTTCTCCCCCTTTTTATCATTGTCCAGCTTGTGAAACCTGTTGGAATTTGACGCTGCATGAGGAGGTGTAGTTAATCAGCTGGGATTCGAACAGAATGTCAACAGCTGCCCAGCTGGGGGTTTGCATTGTTCTGACATGTCTATTCCCTATTCACTCCTAGAAAGGGCAACTGTTTCTCACTCCCATTTTAGAGGACAAGACTAGTGTCATCCAGAAACTTTATTCATAATCTCCTTGTGATTTCACGACAGTGTAAAGATAAGAAAACTGAATGCAGGCAAAGCTTTTACTTCTACCTGTATATTAGTACTTGTGCTGTAAAATCCCATATACATATTCACATCAAAACCCAAATAGAACTAAAAAAATAATTTTATGAGGCCATCTAGATCACCTTCCCACTAATGGGAGTGCAGACAAGGCCCTGCCTGATGCTATAAATAGAAAAGCAAAGCAAAGCAAAAATGACAAATTTTACCAAGAGCTAAAAAGCCTTTTAGCATATCAGGCTAGAGAACAAAGTGTCTCCTCAGCCCTATTTGGAGACAGTGAATTCAAATATCATCCTCAAGGCACTTTTTTCCTCTCCTAGAAGGTATCTCTACCATGTTTCCAGTTCAGCCTCACTGACCTTCAGGGAAAACTCCTGGGACTCATTCATGGTTTCTAAGTGTGCCAATGCTTTCCCTGAACACTCAGACATAGGCTCTGCACATACTTTTCAAGAAGGAGCACACAGACAGGGAATCACTGCATCATTTCCTGTGGGGAAAACCCTTTTACAGAGTGGGAAACCTGTCACTAGTCACTAATAACTCAAAATTTCCCCCTGAATATGTTGACATCCTTAGCAGAAATATATCTTTTAAGGGGTAAGCACTTGTGTGCTGCTCTTCAGTGAACAGCAGTGAGCAGCAAAAAGTAAAAATTATAATGCAACAAACTGAGTATGTTTCCATGTGTCAGGACTGTTTTACTTTCAGTTTTGAAAGCACACAGGTAAGTAAAACCTTCAAAGATCAGCAGGAGCCTGGAAGGGAGAGAGCAAGTGGGTGTGTTCATGTGTATGTGTGTGTGTGTTCACATGGAGGGGGGATAGAGAGCAGGAAAGATCTCAGATGTCTCTGGCAGAAAGAAACAAAACCTGAATTTGGCATGGAGGAGTGAATAATGCTCCTGTTCTGTGTCTATCCCCAGAGCTTTTACCCCTGTAACTGTGCAGATCAAAAAGCATTTCCAGTGTCCTCTCACCAACTGCTGGCCTACAGCTGCTCCACGGGCACGTGCCCCCTCCCTTAAACCAGTCTGTCTGAAAATACAGCCATGATCACCTCCCTCGCTGAGCCATACCCCCAATGCAACAGATACTCTCCAATATTTTAAACAGATATTTCTGTGCAGCCCGAAAGCCCTGACCCGTGTTTAACATCCTCCTTCCTCTTCCCTGCCAGGAGTGTCGATGAAGTGTTAGCTCGGGGGTGTCCCCATGTGCACACTGCAGCTGTGTAATCCTGTGCACAGGATCCTTCTGGGTACAGAATTGCAGGCATGTGGGAATAAATTGGGCACGGTATTCCTCATGGTATTCCCCTGTTTCTTCTCTTTTTGCTGGGTTTTCTTTGAAGTAACCTCCCATTAGATACCTTTGTTCTACAGTTCTCAGGAATTCCCCATCCACTTACTCTCTGTTTCTCCTTATGCTAGAATGCTTATGTAACACATTTCTCTTTAAAAAGAAATAGAACTAAAAGCCTTGAAAGAACATTTTTTAATACTGTTTACAACTCTTCTACAAATAATCATTTGAAAGCAAGTCTAAACCAAGTTAGACTGAGAGAAAAATCAAAGCAGGATCTTTAAATTCTTCTGATTTGAACAATCAAAATAACTCTGGGATGTTGCTGGAGTGTGGAAAAAATGAAGATCTGATTGCAGTCTGAGGTGAGTGAGAGGGGTTAAAAGGCACATTGGGGAAATTGAAAGAAAGAACAGAAAAAGAATTAAAAACTAGTAAGTTGGGCTGAAAGGGAGGTAGTGATGGATGGAAAGCTAAAATAATGGTATCAGGAAGAAAATCTCAGAGTTCAGAGACATTATTTAAACATTTTTGGGGCTGCTGAAACCTAAACATCCAAACCTACTGAGTTAAATATTCTCACAGAATTCATGTTCCCTCTGTCACTGCGAGGGACACTTGGGGGAAACACGACTTTCAAAGTAATAGCTCTTGTAAGCCTTTTAATCTTTGCTTTATTAAAGGCAAAAAGGGGAAGCAGAAGGGCTGCCAGAGCAGGAGCTCTGTTGTAGGTGGCATTTAAGCATCATGAGCCTCATGGATAAGTGATGAGCATGTTCTTGAACTGGCTGCTGAATGTGGTACAGGCTCTATTTCACACTGCTGTGATCATTTTTCCAGGGAGCCGCTAGTTTACTTCTCAATAATGAGATTTCTTTGGTGCTTAGAAATTCAGATTGAATGAGGAACGCCACAGGAGCCTGATGTGGAGTGTTTTTACTAAAGGAATTATCTCGCATTTTAGAAGCAGAAGATCAATGACTTTTGCTTTTATAGATTTGGCATCGAAAGAATGGTGCTGTTTCTTTGCAGCAGGGAATCACTTTGTGTCCCATAAATCAATATTTTACCATCAGGAAGATGCTATAAAAGCAACCTGAAAAAAACCCAAACCAAACCCCAAATGACCCTTGATTGTTTTACCTTCCCAGCAATTAAGTGAAAGGAATAAACTACAGCCAAAAGGGAACACTGACTTAATTTCTGCCTCTACAGCTTCAGCCTTGACACGAACCAACAAAACCACCTGGAAGCATGAAATGGTGCCCATGGATCCCCACTGGACACATACTGCCATCAGAAAATGCCAACAGATACTCCTGGTACTTTTGTTGAGAGGCTGTGGTAGGAGTGATCTCTTCTCCTGACTCCGGGATAGAAGCACACAGACAAAGTCACGTGTGGAGCTCTGTATTGTGTCTGCACACTCATTATCCGATCTCCTGGTGCCCCTCTTATGCACTGGACTCAAAGAGATGCTGTAATAGAGATGTTAGTGAAAATAACATCCATTTCTGAATGATTTTGAGGTAATTTGCTGTAGGGAAATTACAATTAGCCTACCGTGTTTCTCATCTGGAGAAAATTAATTACACTTCCTTAATTCTCACAGGCTTTGTTGAGATTTATTTCTGCAGGGATTGGGAAGTATCCAGGTATCCTTATGAGTGTGTTCCAAAACAGGCTGCATTTAACACACTCCTGATTCTTGCTGTGCAGAAAAAGCCTGTTTGTTCTGCCCATTTCCGGGGAAAATGTACCAGTTAAATATATTTTTAAGCGAGGGAGGTGATTCTCCCCCTCTGCTCTGCTCTGGTGAGACCCCACCTGAAATACTGCATCCAGTTCTGGTACCCCCAGCACAAGAAGGACGTGCTATGGCTGGAGCAAGTCCAGAGGAGGCCACAAAGTTGATCAGAGGACTGGAGCACCTCTCCTGTGGAGACAGCTGGGGCTGTTCAGCCTGGAGAAGGGAAGGTTGTGTGGAGACCTCACAGCATATGCCAGGATCAGAAGGGACTACAGGGAAGCTGGAGAGGGACTGTTCATAAGGAACTGGTGTGACAGGGCAGGGGGAAATGACTTCACACTGAAAGAGGGGAAATTTAGATAGGATATATGTAAGAAATTGTTCCCTGTGAGGGTGCTGAGGCCCTGGTACAGGTTGCCCAGGGAAGCTCTGGCTGCCCCATTCCTGGCAGTGTCCAAGGCCAGGTTGGATGGGGCTCTGAGCAACCTGGGATAGTGGAAACTGTCCCTGTCCGTGGCAGAGGGTGGGACTAGTTTGCCTTTAAGGTCCCTCCCAACCCAACCTAGCCTGTGATTCCAGGATTCTAGGCATTTATTTAAAACTGCCTTTGTGATTTTATACAAAAGACCTCAGTAACTGATGGGAGTGGCAACAATTGCACTGTCCTGGATGCAGCTTTGGTCCCTCTCAGTGCACTCTTGTGGGGACAAGGGTGTCACCACCCATGGGGAATCTGAGCAGCACAGCAGCGAGGCCAACCTGCTGTCCCCGTGTCGCAAGACAATATTTCTTACAATATCAGCACAAGATTTGATTAAGGGGGGACTGCATCTGCCCAAAGCACGCTGAAAATCTGTTCAGGATGAGGTACAGGAGCCAATTGCAGAGCAACCCCAGGGCATGGCATAACATCCCCCAAAACACCATTACACCAGTGACGCAGCAGCCAGGTCACAGGTGGTAACCACTAAAATGTGTGCAAATGTGCTTTAATTTAAATCTCTGTTGGACTCTCCTGAATATTTTATGAAGGGCGCTGAAAAGTTTTAATTATCTCTGAAAAGCAACATTCACTCTCTGACTTTCAAACAGCTCCTGTTACAATGGACTCCTGAAGCTGCTGGCAGCTGGAATTATCTGCTGGGTTTGTAAAACTGTAAGCTCAAACAGTTAACAGCTGGTACAGAAAGCCCTTGGAGATGCACCTGAAGGTTATGCTTAACATGGAATTTGGCTTGGTAGGCCTAATCAGGAGTAGAGTTGAACCAGAGCTCAATTCTTACGAAATTCATCCATCCCGTGTGCGGCTTTGTGTTGTGGGCTAATGACTGTGTGCAGGCTTGGAACCTGATCTCATCACTGACACGCAGAGGTGACCCAGGAAGGAGAAATTAATGCCCCAGATCAGCATATGAGCCTGAGAGTTCTGGGCCAAGGTTCACACGATACTGTTCAATGTTTTTGCTGGTGACATGGGCAGTGGGGTCGAGGCATCCTCAGCAAGTTCACTGACAACACCGAGCTGTGTGGTGCAGTCACAGGCTGGAGTGATGCTGTGATGATTTTTTGCCTTTTCTTTTATACCCTTTTTATACACTCTTTTATATAGTTTTTATGTATTCTTAATGCTTTTAGCCCACATACTTATAATTCCTTAAGTTAGATAGCCTGGCCTTTGTTAAACCAGGAGACCAAACATCCTGGAAGCCTCGCAGTCAGCGGTCAGAACGCCCCAGACACCAAGGCCCTCTCCAGAACACATTCTGTAAACTAAAATATGCCCAGAAAGGGGGAAGGTTCCTCGAGATGGGAGGTTCACTTGAGCCTCTCACTAGAGAATCTTTGATAGATGTGCTAATCTGTAAAGCCTGTAATTGTGTGTGCTTTTCTGATGCAAGGGTGCGTGCATTTTGGGGTGCATTTCAGTGCATTCCACCGGGACAGAGTGCTGCATCTAAAGATCCTTCAATAAATACCAAGGTAAAACCCTCATTTTTAACTTAACCGTGTTTGGTTCTTAATTTTAAGACCAGGAAAAGGCAACAGGAGGGAAGGGATGGATCCAGAGGGACCTGGGCAGAGAAACCTGGAGAGAAGAACTTGGGGTGACGGTTGATGAAAACCTCCCCATGGGCTGTGAGGACTTGTGAATTATCATCCCTTTCCCTCAGCTTTTCCACAGCTTTTTAGAAGTGCCGCTGCTACAGTGCTGTGGCCAAAGCAAAGGAAAAAGACCCATTTCTTTCTGAGCATATGGATGCCCGTCATTACCAGAATGCTGGGATTCACAAATGCTAATTGGTCTTTACAAAACACCAGTGGCATAAGAAAAATTGGTTGGCTTGATAACTAAATCACCAAAAAGAAAAAAAATAAGCACAGCTAATTAAGGTAAAAAACCATCTACTCAGGAGCCTAATGCACATCTGTGAGCTGAAACATCCCTCTATTGTGACCCTGACCCACTCTCAATGGCACAGGTAAATAACTGACCATGGCAGGTTTTGGGTGCATCAAAACCCTTTAGGTAGAAGTCTCTTTGCCGTGGATTTGACACACCACAGAGGGGAAGGATGCCCAAATGCTGAGAGAGCCTTTATCAGCCATGCAGAAAAGAAGCATCGTAGGGAAAACTCCCCAGTCAATGATCTGGGGGCACACCTGACACAGTAGCCAGTGCTGAAATACCAAGGGAAGGAAAGCCAGTCCTTTCAAAGACTGAACAAGGCAAAGGTGGTAAAGCTGCAGACAGGCTCAGATGAACAGTCTGAAGATTCCAGTGGGATAAATGACTGTCTCCAACCAGCTCGAGCCACCACCCAGGCATGATTCAACCATTGCCACCTGACACTGGCACTGCAGGACACTTGGAGACCTCTAGGAACTCTTCCACTGGACTTTATTCACTCTGCTTTCTCTTTTCACTTTCAGAAATCCCAGTATTCTGCATAGAAGCATCAAACCTAGATCCAGATATGATTTCCTGTGATATGAAGGTACTCTGAACAAAGAATGAAACCACAGTGCTGGTGACATCAGTGGAAATATTCGAATTTCATTTCAGACAGGGTTTTATGTCACTGTCTGGGACCTTGGCAAACTCCACAAGTGAACAGTTAATTAATGGATTACACCTCCACAAGCAACTTAGAAATTAAATGCAGATGCTAAAAGAAGTTCCGTTAGATCTGGAGGAATAAAAACATTTTCATTAAATAGCCTTTTCATCTGAAAAAAAGGTAAATATAATGATGTGTGTGGGTCTTCTGTATTAATTTTCCAGTTATTCAAATAGCTTTGCTTTAATGCCAAGCACATTGAGTTCAAATGTTCAGGTAATTTCCAGCTATTATTCCACTGTCATGATGTTTTCAGTTCTAAAAATTTAAATTCACCGTGTTTTGTCTGGACTAGCAAATAATCTAATTAGAGAAGCACAAGCAATCCCAGTGACTTCTATAACTCAGCAACCATCACCACAGTTGAAGTTCAACTATTCACCATGAATTACTCACAGGACGTTCACATGGAAAAATTGTTTCTGAGAAATATATAAATTATTTCAGACATCCAGTCTCAGCACTTCATCCTCGGCTCGTAACAGAAGCAGACACAATTAGACTAATTGTTCATTATAAATTATCCACTCATCTCTACGCTTGCTAATTTAATGTGAAGTGATGTTTATGTGTAAAAAGAGGAAGA
Source organism: Oreocharis arfaki (assembly GCA_013398015.1). NCBI lineage: Eukaryota > Metazoa > Chordata > Aves > Passeriformes > Paramythiidae > Oreocharis > Oreocharis arfaki. The sequence continues at coordinate 74,958 of VZRR01007520.1, forward strand.
AACTGTGCTTGGTAGACTGGCTGGCTTGCAGACACTTTGTAGTTGTGATATTTGACAGCTTCCCATCAGCAGTTGCCTGAACTATAAATGGAGCAGGATCCCCCCTCACAGTCCCTGACGCCTGGAGGTGACACAGCTGTGACCCACCAGCTGAAACTCCATGTCTCAAACACATCATAGCTAAAGAAAATGTGCATTAGCCTGTGAATTAAAATAAATTGTCTTCAAAGGATGTTCTCTCTTCTTCCTGCCAGTCATTAATAGCTACTTTTCCTTCTTTCCAGCAAGTTGCTGCTATTTTTTGTACTCTGATTTGAATTGAGCACTACCTCCCAGGGGATGAAGAGCAAAGCTGCCTTCTCCATGAAGTCAGCTCCTAGAGACCAACTAACAAGGCTTGCAGGCCTTCGAAACAGAGGAGAAAACAACAGATCAACTGGCAAGTACTGTGTGTGAATAAACTGAGTGGGCTATTTGTTTTATTTGTGCATATAAATGAATATGCACATGGAAATGAAAACACTGGTTGGGTCCCTCTGCAACAAGAATTTCACAGAATCTTTCCACAAACAAACTGGGCTCTGAGTTGTGATTCCGGACACAGGTCTTCGCTTTTCCTCAAGATTTTGAAGGTGGTTATTAGAGACTGAGGCTTTGAACTCCAAAGTTTCCTTGGAGCACACAAACCCCCATGAGCTGGCTTCATGAAAGAGCCAAGACTACCTCAAATATATCACATTACCTGTGGCTGAGCTAAGGAGTGGTGGGCAGCTGGTGAGAATCCACGTCCAAGTTCAAAGTAACCTGGGCAGCCGACAAAAGAAAATGTGGTATGTCCTAAAAAAGTTTGATTTATCAGCTTAATGGCTATTTCACCACCTAGAAAGTCACCCCGTCTTCCCCATTGCTCAGGAGGTTAACAACAGACAGACATCATGGTTTATTAAATAGAAAATATTCTTTAAAAAATTTGTTCGATTTGTTATCTCCCACAAACAGAGAGTGGAGCGAGCCTGGAGGGTGCTGATAAAAAGGATTGTGCTAGAGAAATGAATGGAAAGGTGCTCTGCCCAGCCTCTGAAACTTGTCACTCGGGCTAAGCAATTCATTGTGCAGATAAGCTATTTCTATGGAGGCCATTGAAAGCGGCAATGCCTGAATAATCTTATTTTTTCAGCAAGGGTAGAGAAGAGAATTGAGGCATATTTGAGGAAGATGAGGACTGAATACAAACTGTGTGGCTAAAAGTCAAGATAGTGTTTGTATCACCACTAGTCCCCTTTTTTAGCATAGACCTTATTAAAAAATTAAACATTTTTCAGTCACTTCATACCAAGCTGAAATGCTCACTGCCCGAAAATACTGTGCATTTTTAGTGATGTGGGAAATCTGTTTTTATTAAGCTCGAGCTTTATAAAAAACTTTCCTAACAACTATCACATATTCTAAAGGACTTGTAAGACTTTCACAGGTGTGCTGTGGTATAATTTTCTTCTTATCATAGATGTATTAAAGGGGTGCATTTCCAACCTCTGCTGCACAAGATCAGGTCCTGCCCTTTGCTGGGCTCACCCATCGAATTCAAAGCACGATCTAGGATTTATCTTGTCGCCTATCCATGACAGGAAACTTGAACACTTCTCTCCTACAATTGTAAAGTACCAAAGCCAGGTCATCTCAGATCGTTGTGTTTTATCACATGAGCCACCAGACCCTCAGCAAGGTGAGTTTGAGCTCCAGCTACCACCAGAAAAGGATCTGACTTAAAATATCAGCAAGAACACCAGGAGTAAGTAATACTTACACCATCTATAAGGACACTTTTAAATGCAGTCCTGCAGCAGATCCTTAAAGATATTTTCACTGTGCTGAAGCCACCCAGGTTGTCTACAAAATAAGGGTTTGTGCACATTCAGGTGTATTAAATGTCTCGTTGCTACATATTTCATTATTTCCTTGGCCATTCTTGGCACTGCCTGTTCTGAATCTGCAAGGACCATGACCACCTTCACTCAACCCCTGCTATTTACAGATAACCAAACTTGCTCAATCCCCTTGAAGTCAACGACAAAACACTGAATTTTTTTCTTGCTTGTCTTCAACTGTCTGGTGAGCACAATCTGTTTTTTCCCATTTGCTGTTAGCTCCACTTTCTGGTTAATATGGATGAACTTCTTTATCCATTTTTATCATTCCTGCTTTGCACAGAGAAATGAGTAAAATCTAGGAACCTGGACTGACTCAGTTATGTCATTTCTTTGACATTTTCTTTTTGCTTCTAAACTCTCCAACTCTTCACAAGGAAAAACATTTCAATCTTCATTATTTTTTTCTGTGAAAATTAAAAAAAGTTTATCATAATACCTTTTATACACAGTATAAAACAATCATAATACCTTTTATACACAGTAAAAGAATCCATTTTAGATGCTGAAAAGCAAATATACAGTGATATATTATACAATATTTATATACATACCAGTATACAGCCATATTTCAGTGGTCCTACCAGGAATGTATATGGGCACCTCCTAGTCTGCTCTCTGTGAGGAAAATGAACATTAATTCCTTCTTCACAAGTAGGGATACGGGCCCCAGAGGAGATGGATGGGTGTTGGTATGATGGGGTTTGGCTTGCTTAGTCTTCCTAAATGCTCAGCACAGAGAGCCAGATTTTCTCCCACAGGGCAGAGCAAACACTCAGGTTAGGATCCTGTTCTGCACTAGCACTGGAGAAACGTCTGTCTTTCCTCACTGATTATATAAGAAAATTTCTGGTACATAAATCGAGGTGTGGAGAGTACAAAAATGCCAAAAACCACCCTCTCAGATCTGGCAAGTAAAAGGTGGAACCAAGATTTCTTTCTGAGTCTCCTGTACACTCTGGCTTGGCTTCCTGGCTCTTCTTCTAGGCAACCAGTCAGTGCTTTACGAGACCCGGTTCATGTCCTGCAACAGCACAAATAATAAATAGTGGGCCTATCACTGCAGAAAATGATAATTTTTAGAGAGGCAAGACAGACAGAGGTATCTAAGGATGCTGCAGCCATTCCAGGATTAGCCTGAACTGCAAGAAGATTTTCAAATGGAGAGATCTCTGAAAAGCCGGACGTGGTTCCTTTCTAACCACATCTAATCACATCTAATCACATTCTAATAAGTTCTTCATTGAACTTATTTCTTGTTGCTTTGGTGTTCCTGTCCCTACAGAACAATGCAGAAGCAGGATATCATTCCCATGTATCCTGAAGCCTCCCAGCCTTTTGGGAAGGCTCAAGGTGGTGGACAGATGGTGGATGATGACAGTGAAAATGTTGAAAAAAACCCATTTTCCAGGCTCTGCACACAAAGTACAAATACAGAAACGTTCTGCCTCGGAGGTTTGCAATGTTGTGATCATTTAAGAATAGCCATCCACTTTCAGGCAATTATACCAATCATTCTATTATTTAGCATGCATTTTGCAGTGATTAATTTACATCTCTGTTTGTCAGAAACTGCCTAAGTGACAAAAAATATCTCAGCAGGGAGTTTTGCATGAAAGTCTGTTCACAGACAGAACCTGTAGACAGCCTTCTAATCTCATGAGCAACTTCAGTCTTTCAATTATTTCACTGCTAAGCAGGAAATTAATTTTCAGAGCCTCAGTAATTTTATCTTCAAGAAGTGTGGTTGGATTGGCTTTTACTCAACTTAAAATAACACAGTAATTCTATTGTGCATCATGGAACACCGGGGTTTGGGGTTTTTTTGTACTGGCATGAAACGACTACGGAATTTTCATGTGAACGTGTGTTGAATGCCTTACAGGGGATGAATTAGAAACTCTGCAGCATCCAAGTCTGTGGGCTAAATGATTGCTTGAGAAAATGAAAGTTGGGGTGAAAGAAATGAAGAAATGCTGAGACTTTCCAACATAGGTCTAAATAAGCTATGATAACTCACCTCCTGGGGGCTAAATGAGGGTACTCCACATAAAAAACAGCAGAAGGAGCTCATGTTTAAAGGGCTTTTCCTGAAGAATCTCACTAGTGGTTCCTCAGTGGGTCACCCACAGGCAGGCACAAAATGTTTATGTGGTCATATGATGCATTCTGTAACTTGCACAGTTTTTGACAGCAGCAAAGTGTTTCCTCCCAAGGATAAAGCGAATCCTCTAAAGATTGTTCTAGAAATTTCTTCCCCAGGATCAAAATGCTGTTCCCACCCTCCCTTCCCACACAGAATACTTTCCCCAGAGAAGGAGTCACACAAGCTACTCTCTTTCCAGACTGAGGGAAGGGAATATCAAAATAATTCGTCTTTCTGGCAAACCATGGTGTCACTTTACATTGTGCTGCATGTGACTGGCAGGGCCAGGCTGAAACGCTGCTGCTTGAATGCCAAATTGCAAAGCAGAACCATCCAAACCAAGGGGTTTTTTGCAGGTTTTTCAGAACTGGGCCAAATCTCGAAACCAAGTGAAGAGCCTCTGCAGGTTAAAGGTGAGAGACTTCCTCATAACCTGGCAAAGTGCAGAGGAGTAAAGAAAATCAGAAACCTGGGAGCTGCAGTGTGCCTGTTGAAAAGTCCCTACTTGTCCTTTCTTTGAAGGGCTCTTCCCTCCTGCTGGCCCCAGGCAGGACAGCCGATCTCCATCTCTGAACCAGAGGGGTTTTTTTTATGCCAGTGCTTCATTCCTTCCCATATAGATGAACACACTTCCAAGAAACACCAAACCAAGCCAAGCAGCCCTTTCACACCCATCCCAGATGCTAAACAGTGTCCAGAGAGTGTAATTCCTCCTCAGTCCCTCTCTTTCCAGACTAGTTTCAGGCATTACCAACTTCTGAATGTGTTCCCCTACCTCAATATCAGACTTTTTAAGTGTCAAAGCACGTTGCTGATTTTACTCTACATGCTTTTGTTCCTGCTTCTCTGGCCAAACTCCTGGTGGCTGCTTGCAAAGAAAAACAGTTGAAACCTGAGAGGAAGTGGCCTTTGAATATACCAAACCTGACCTGAAATCACCTGTGCTCTGTTCTTTCTGTCTGGTTGTGTAAGAGAAGGCTGACAGAAAACACCTGAGCCGAGTCTCTTCTTTGTCTTTCTTGCCAATTAAATGAGATGAAGCCTACATTTCTGGTGGTTGGGTGGGGACTGTATTAATGGGTCTGGAAAAATGAAGTGCTTGGTGGGAAGTCCATGAGCTTTTAGGCCCTGGCTGTGCTTAAAATGGACACATCATTAGAGGAACATTAGATATTTAGCTGATTTTCAGAGGAAAGAGGGTGGGGATCCAAACTTCATTATCCACTCAGCACGCACTGCTGCCGCGTCATTATTTTTACATTTGAGAGCACTACATGGAATGGAAAAGGCTAAATTTCAGTAGCTAATGGACATGATTGAGAGACATTTCTTCGATGGGTTTTTCTGCCTCATACTTGCTCTGCTTTTTCACCATGTTCCGGGGCGATGGTTTTTTTGGCATTTGTAAGCATAATTTCAAAATTCTCTTTCCTATAATTCAGTATAAGAGGACATGATTCAGTTTCTTCATTATAATAAATCTCCATCTAAATGAAAAGCCTGGCAGGAATATGTGGTACTTCTCTGTTCTAAACAAAGTGGGTGATTTTGAGCTCACCTGTCCTCATTATTTTCTTATTATTATTCATCATTATTATCAAGAGGAGAGAGCTCTGAAAAAAGCAATTTCAAGATCTTAAGATACCTCGCACATAAAAACAATTTAATCCATCTGCAAACCATGGTTCAATTTTCCCAGTATTCCATGTTCCTGGCTGATAATTAGGAAGTCAATCCTCTAATATTTTTACCTGACTGTGCCCTCCTAGTCTGTCAGGACAGACTGAGCACCAGGGGTTAAACAGTGCTGTGTTTAAAACTGATATTCCTGTTCCTTCCTCCTCCTCCTCACTGACAGGAAGTCAGGGGCTGGCTCAGGTAGATTTGAGATCTCTCTGCCAGTGATGGGTGGGAGTCCAGCCTGGGCAGAGCTGCTGCAGAGAGCAGAGAGGTCTATTAAAGGCAACCAGTTCTAGAGTTTGGAGGTACGACATGAACCCAAGTGCCGGCAGTGGGAGATGTTCACCTTAAAGCAAAGAGAATATAAGCTCTTCTTCGAATCTAACATAATTCTAGGTGTAACTCTGAGGCTCTAGAAGAGGGAAAAGATCCCCTTGTTCTTTCTCCTCCAGGACTGTTTATTTATTTTGTGCAAAGGAAGCAATGACTTTTATGGAAAATCATAGAATGTGAAGTTGAAAGTGTCTGCAAGGATCACAGAATCACAGAATGGTTTGGGTTGGAAGGTGATGCCTTGGTTTTTCACTTTTATATTTTCAAATCCTGCACTGCCTGGTGTGTAACTCTGAAGTTCCTTGCAGCCTGCTCGCTGCTGTTCTCTCAGGCCAGGCAGTCAGAACAAAGCCTCTCCAGGCCTGCTCTCCAAGGACACCCAGACTGTCTTAGGCCTAAAATGTGTAAACCAACATCTTGAGAAGGGGGGTGAGCTTGGAGAAATTACATCATTAGCTAAAGTTTTAATTGGTGAATTTATGCTGATATGCAGATGGACCAAACCTATGAAAGTGTGAAGAACTCGTGACTCGTGGTCCATCTTAGAATCCATTTTTGAGAATAACCTCTGGCTCCCCAGGATGTACCTTCGAAAACCTTTCAAATAAATATCCACCTTTATTCTCTTACTCCTGTCTTATCTCTATTTCTAAGTAGCCTCTCAAGGCATCAAAGGGACCTTAACGCCCATCCCCTCCCACACCCTGCCACGGGCAGGGACACCTTCCACTATCCCAGGTTGCTCAGAGCCCCATCCAACCTGGCCTTCAACACTTCCAAGGATGGGGCAGCCACAGCTTCTCTGGGCAACCTGTGCCAGGGCCTCACCACCCTCACAGGGAACAATTTCTTCCCAATATCCTATCTAACCCCACCCTTTGTCATTTTGAAGCCATTCCCTCCAGGCCCTTGTCAAGAGTCTCTCTCCGTCTTTCCTCTAGGCTCCCTTTAGGTCCTGGAAGGCCACAGTGAGGTCACTTGGACCACGGACCATTGTGAAGACTGTAACACACCAGCTTCTCTGGGAGGAAGCTGGGGGAAACCATATTGAAAGTTTTGGAGAAATCCAGGTAGACAAAGCCCACATCAGCTGAGCAGGACACTTTGTGATGGGTGGCAACTGGGTTTGTCAAGCACAATCTGCCCTTGTGCTGGCTCTTCCTATTCATGGCTTCAGGTACACTTGAAGTGAGTTATGAACTATTTTCCCAAAAAAATTTAGGGCTTAAGCATCTGTAAAAATTCATATGCCAACTCTTCCTCCATTGGTGTTGCGTCTGTGTTTGCATCAACCTGGGTTTTTGCTCCCCATCCCAGACGCTGGCTGTGGTTTTGTTCAGCTCTGATTTTAGTACTTCATGTCTGTGAACTGCTGCCCTGAGAGCAAGGTGAGGGAGAAACCTAATATTGACACTTAGATACAGGCATCCTGCTTCCCAGAATCAAGGCTTTATCACATATTAGGATACAATGCTGGGGTTCTGTCAGAATTGTAATTGCCAAAAATGCATTAAGTTTATTAAAAGCCATGTCCTGATGTCTGTTAGGAACGTGGTGAGACAATCTGTTGCTCACACTACACACGCTACAGCAAAAGAGGTCATCATCTTAAGGCAGGGATACAACCTTGTAGGAAAAGAGGAACAGGCATTATTTCAGTTTTTAGTCATAGGTGGCTGAAAAATGAATTTAATATAAAGCTCCTCTCTCTGTGTTTGCTCCTCAGCCACAGGGATAATTTTATTTCACTTCTACAGAATATGCTGGCTGACATTGTTTAGAAAGGATTTTATGTGATCATATTCTTGCCCATAACTTTCTCATTAACTGCCTCAGGCTGGACTTGCTTTTGTCATTCTTTACTTATAATTTGTTGTTTATACAGCGCTGTTACCATCTTAAATCTCAGGGTATTCATTTGGTTGTCTCCACCATCCAATCCCACTTAAAAGGGCAAGAAAAAGGACTTGAGTAAGTTTTACAGATGGGAAAATTCATGCAAACAGAGTCATCTGAGAATTCACAATACTTTCAGGGCAAACACATATTGGCATGATTCATTTGAAGTTTTTAAAGGAATGTTATTGCTAAAAAATTGCAGCTTGCATGAATATTCATGGGAGCAAATAAACTTTCAAACACCGAACTAAACTAATTGCATTAGAATGTATTTCATAATGGCATTTTGAAGTAGTCTCACAGCTCTTACTTAAATTATTTAATTTTTTAAGCATTGCTAGTTCCTTCCCCATCTGCTAAGTACAATGATCTATCACTGGTACTCTGAATTATACTGAGTATAGTTAAGTTACCATAACAACTCTTAAAATACATATAAATAGGAGACCTGCATGTGTTCTACAAGATTACGTGCAGATAAGAGAATCACGGAATCATCAAGATTGCAAGAGACCTTCAAGAGTGTTCGTTGAGTCAGCCTAGAAACTTTTTTCTCCAAGGGATTATTTGACCAAAATAAAACTACACAACAGACTACAAAAGGGATAAGCTCCTGCTTGTTTAAATTCTTGTTTAATTAGCTTTCGATGGTGTTTTCAGGAATGCAATTACAAAAAGTTACTTCTGCAAGTTAGTAGCCAAAAATATTGATTACTCAGAAAGATGAGACGGTGAATCATTGAACCCAAGATAAAACTGGAGCTGTTGGGGAACATCTCCCTTTACACCAAAGTTTGGTTTGCGGGGTCTGAATGCACTGACTGAGGCAAAGCAGCTGACTGTTCTTCAGCACTTCAGGGAGCAGTCACACTCTTCTCTGCCAGCAATCCGTGGGATGGCAGCCTCAAAGAGATAAAAATTACATCTGGGAGCTCCTGCCTCCACCAGCACATCCAAATCCAGAGGGCAATATCTGCTAAGAAGCCAAGATGCTTTTCAGTGGAGATCCAAATTAGGGTTGGAGCTGATTCAACAGAGCTAGCAGAGCATTCCCAGAATCACAGAGTAGCTGGGCTTGGAAGGGACCTCTGGAGATCACTCAGCCCAATCCCCTGCCAAGGTGGGGTCACCCAGAGCTGGTGACACAGGAATGTCCCCAGAGAGGGGGACTCCATTCCCTCCCTGGGCAGCTGTTCCAGTGTTCTGTCACCCCCTGTGGAAAGAAGTTTTTCCTCGTGTTGAGATTAAACTTCTTGTGTTTTAGTTTATGGCTATTGCTTCTCGTCCTGTCGCTGGCCACCACTGAAAACAGTCTGGCACCATCCTCTTGACACCCTCTTTGAGATATTTCTCTGCAGGAAAAGTTTTCCAAGTCAGATGGGTCACTCAATTCAGTCCTGATCAAGCTTGAAATAAAAACCTTGGCTGATTCGCCCAAAAGTTACTTCCACTTAATTTCAGGATTTTCCAAGCTAGTATAATGCACCCCCTAACCACGTGTATGAGACAGCCAGTATCAGTCCTGAACCCCTTCTGTAGTTATCTGTGATTCCCTCTCTATTCCTCTCTTTAAATCCACCTTGTTGGCTTGGCAGCTCCCTTCAGCAGTGTCTGTGTTCTTCTCTGCTCCTGACTCCAGATTGGAAACTGTGCCACTCTTCAGTGTTTCTTTATTCCTCACCCTCTGAAAAATATATTTCTGACTCTCCTGAGTCCTGTTTTCCCTAAACCCTCATTGAAGTGAATAGAGTCAAATCTAGAAACACATTTGAATGATACTATGGAAAATAAGCTGAGATGGTTTCCCTCTTCAGTGGGCCACTCAACACTTTTGCACTAAGACCAAGTATCTGACTGAACTCTGACTTTTTTCAGCATGAACTGTCATATTATTTAATCAGGCAGAAATGCAGTTCTGACAGTGCACTTGATAAAAACAGCATCCCAGGTTTCCATTTGTGCTGTGGCTCCAGTTCATGTGTGCTGTTTAGAAAAGAAATATCTTATTACAGATTTCTTTTTGAAACTTGAATGTGGAAGTCAAGCTATTCCCTCTCCTCATTTATCTTAATCAGTTAATGGTTGTGCAAGCCACCTTTAGGATCCCTCTGTTGCCTTCTCCTGGGTGATATCTCTATTACCATCAAATGTGTTCATCAGCTTCCTCTCTTACCTGTAACTGACTGACTTTGCCAATGTACCTGCCAAGAGCACTCTGGTGTTTATTCCTCATGGCCTCACTGCCCTTCAGACAGATTCAGTGTGATGGTTTTGGTATTTTCACACTGGGAGTTTGTAAGAGAGAGGAGAAGGCAGCTCTGTCTCTCTGCGCTTGCCAATCCTGCTGCTCCAGCATGGAATAAATGCTGGCTTAGGTGAGGTGGGGAAACGCACCAGCAAATATCAGAAGAGAGCTCTTCTGGAGCTGAAAGCAAAAACAGTACAAATCTGAAAGAGCTGGAAAAACAGGTTCCTCTTTGCAGCCATCTAGATCCAAAGAACAAGTGGGGAGTGCCTGCATATTATTCAAGAGACAGGTTAAATATTTATGATGTGACAGTGACATTTCCACTCGTGTCAGTTGGGCAGTTTCATTCTGGTCTCTGCATATATTAGATGAATACCCATTGCAGTCATCCATGGTTTTTCTCTTGTCATAAGTCTAACACATTTTTACCTCTCCAAAAAATGATTTTTCAGTCAGCAGAAGACTTCTGCCTGAGCTGCTCACTGCTTCCTGACACAGCTCCGATAGAATTGCCATAAGAGTTCCAAAGACCCATGGTCTAACTTTGTTGAAACCACAAAACAAGCACAGAAAACACTGCTGCTCAAGAAACAATTTTAAGGAGGATTCTAATAAGTTTTTTAATTCTAAGAAAGCCTTTGAAAAACTGCAAAAATCACGTCTTTGTGCAAGTTAGCACATTCATAAGGCAAAAACTCTGCCTGCTTCAAAGTTCAGTCTCTTTATGACTGAGAATTTAATTTTTTTAAGTAATCCCATTTATTTTGCAGTAGTTGCTCTGGGGGCACACAGTATAAGGAATTCTTTACCCAATACATTCTATTGAAAATACAACCAAGGAAAGATAATGTGCTACATCATTCAACATAAACATTGCAAACATCCTCCTGCTTTCTGTGACCTCAGTGAAAATTGAGAATGTGCTGTGGCCCCCACTAGATACCTGGTGTCTTTCTCCAAGCGAAAAGAAACACACACTCTGAAGAGGACTTTAATTTCCATAAAATGTCAGGTGAGTTGCTGTACTAGGCAGCCTGCTCCAGGCTTGATAGGGTGGGTGGACCAGGCAGTCTCTCAGGTCCCTTCCAACCCCAACTTCTCTGGGAGCTTGTGCAAAAAAATTCCCAGTTACTCCCTGGGAAGGGCTCACAGAGGGGCTGGCACTCCCTGAATGAAGCCTCTAGCCCTGGTGGTTTAGCCTGCTGGCTGGAAAGCACAAGAGAGGATGTCTCCTGATGAGCTTCCTCTCAAGTCTGTTTGTTCCCTGTTTTCCTTGGGTGGCTGTAAAGCCCAAGCTGCTGTTTACTTTACGCTGTCCCACTGTTTATTCACATTCAATGGTCTGTGCATTGCTGACTGATTATAGTCTCAGGGCTCCACTTCCCATAGGCTCATGCTGGCTCAAATAACTGCTTTGGGGAAGTTAATGGGAGTTCAGAGCAAGGAAATGCAGTTTCTTTTTCTTGCCGGCTAAATAAGCTGTTCTATTTCAAAAAGCATGTACTGACTTTGAAGAAAAAAATAAGTACACCAAGGAGAATTTTCCAGCTGTTCTGACTATTCAGTTATTCTACACTTTTGAGAAGCTGAGAACATTTAACCCCTTTGCAATGCCCTAACAATAAGTGCCACTCACCTGTTTTGCAATTGAAGCAAACTATTTCTTGCCTGTTCTACTCCAAACACTGAAACCTATTATTCTTTTTCCTTTACAACAGCCTCTCGTATATCTCAGACTCCACTCAGTCCTTGGTCAGGTTACCTGATCTCATTCACACTTTCTCTGCAAACCATCCTTTCCAAGTGCTGGTTGATCAAATTGCTCTGTACTAGACCGTCCTCTGTGAAACTACATTTTCATGAAGTATCATGTCCTAAACTGGGAACTTTTCCACGTGAAACCTGCCTAGTTGTGAACAAAAGTGAATACTTCACCTATTTTTCAGGCCCTAGTTTTGTTCCTGCAACACCAGACCATATTTGCCCCCTTCTGAATAACTTTATCTCATCGATGGAGCTCCTGCTTGGAATCTACTGCAATCCACAGATCCACTTTTACACAACTGCTTCATACCAGAAGTTTCCCAACGTAAATTTCTGAGGGTCATTATTTCTGCCCAGCTATAATACTTTGCATTTCTATTTTTCTTATCCCACTTGACCAAGTCTTGCTTTTTACCATTGACGGGTGTGCAGTGTCAGGCCTGTGGAGGCTGAAGCCAGAAAAAAGCAAGAAGTCCAAAGGACAATGGTGACTACATAAGTTGTGATACTACTTTGTAACAACTCAGGACTTAAAATAAAGAGAGCTATTTAATTCAGGCTGGAACGGTGCTGAAAGCTTTGAATCAGGACATGCCACGTGAAAAAACCCCACCCTCTGATCGTGGCTTTGCAGGGACAGTGTTATCCTGGGGGTTATTGACACTGGTAGCTGTGAGAAATAGTTGTGAATTCTAGCAAAGCCACTAAGAATCCAAAGGTCCTTGGATAGGGAGAACCAGACCTATCAACCACCCCATTAAGTGTTCTTTAAATAATCTTCCACTTTGGGGAGGGTTTCTCACTTCAGTGGCATTTCCCACCTGAAAGTTATCAGTAAATGTGGGGTTTATTCTGTTTCTACCACTATTTCCTTCACCAAACCCACTTTGCCGGCTCTGTTCTCCCTCGTTTGCCTCAGAGATGGATCAAGGGACTCCAGTTACTTTTCTTCATGCAGAACCTGACATGACAGGGCTCATCTGCTTGGCATGTAGGTATTGTAGGGCAAAAATGTCAAATAAAGATAAAGGGCTGAGACCTCCTCAGACTCACAAACGCTATGAAATACTATTTAAAAATGTGGCTGCTGTAAATATCTTTTACATCTAACACAAGCAAAATGAACTTGCTTGTCAGTAAAAGTATTGCAAAGTAGCAGGAGAAATCAGAGAGGGATGAACAAGTTATTTTTAAAAGGAAAATAAATCATGGCTCATAAAAATGCTGTGATACAAACACACCAAAAGTAAGGAGGAATCTGATGAAATATGGTCAGGACACAGGAGAAGTCTATCTAGGGGGAAGGAAGACTGAATCAGGATTGCTTCTCAACATCATCTGAGCATATATTTTACACAAAAACTACAAGTTATTTCAAAATGAGGCAATTAATTTCAAGGCATACCTATAAATCATCATAAAAGACCTCTTGCTTTCAGATAGGCAACAAATCAGGAGATGAACTCAATTGTTTCTTAAACAAAGATTGTCTCCCTCGCTGTCATTCAGTATTTTTCATCCCAGGGCTCTAAGAAAGATCTGGCTGATACTGCTGTCCCATCTGGCAGCAATGCTGAGGGACAGCAGAGACATCTCTGGGGAATTTTAAACTTCCACAAAATTTTTTTGGTGTCTTTACAGAGCAGATTTCCTGATTCTGAGAATACCCTCCTGTTGGTAGAAATACAACACACCAAACCAGAGGATAGAGCTTCAGGAGTAATCATCGATCAGGACCAGAGTGACCCCCAAAAAAATCCCCCCAAAACCCCCCAAAACACCAAGAAAAGAAAAGCATTGAAAAGCTCATTTATTTTAAGTAGAAATGAGATTCCAAAATATCATTTCCTAGACTTGAGGAAACAGGAAGATGTTTCCAGCTCTGCATCTGTCCTTGGGCAGGCATGAGGAGCTCTGATATTTTTTAGCTCTCTGCTTACAGCTACATGTAAGTAACTGCACTGGATTAATGCTCTTGATTTCTTGAACACTGATGGGTGAAATCCTGGCCCTTAAGGTCAATGGGAAATTTATTCCAACTTCTCTAAAGCATCTATTTACACTATGCCTTCCGAACACATGGCTCTGCCAGCTGCTGAGGGGACTTCCCAGCCACATTTCCTACACACTTTCCCTGTCCTCACATCCATTTATGTCCACTTAAGCTTTGAGAAGGTTTTTTTTTTCTCAAATTGTTCCCACAATGACAAACAGAAAAATTAGGACGTGAGTGCAATTTCTTCTGTCCATGATAAATTAAAATAGGAAGAGGTGGTAAAGATTACAGTATATTCTAGTAAGGATTTGTTTAATTTATCAGATGTGGCAGGACAAAACAGTTTAAAATGTATTTAAGAGTTTTCTCTCTATTGGCAATTAGGTTCCCAGCACAGTATGTTTACATAAAAAGATAAACATATCTAAAAAAGCATTAAACAAGGTCATCTTTCAAGCTTATCTACATGAACCAGAGAGAAATGGCAGATCTCACACCTCAAGAGAAATTTAACTCTATTATCTTAACAGCCAAATATTTCCAGTGAGGCAAATTAGCTGTATATCCCAGAAATGCACATGCACACATGTATTTTATACTCACTGGGTTGCAGAAATGAGTCTGCACCAACACTTTTGAACAGCGAGGAAAATTAAAAAAAAACTTTTGAGATACGCCCTCCAAATTCCTACTGCTCCATTTGTGTTGCAAATTCTTCTGTTGTGAAGGCTACTGATTTCTCTAAGAAGCAAAAATAAAGGAAGGTGGTGAGGAACATTAATTAGGCTGCTGCTTCACAACAATACTACTTGTTATGAAATCATGCTTGAAGAATAAAGATTATTATTGAATAGCATTTATTAATTGTACAGCACAGAGTTAAACCCTTTTTTAACTGGGACAGTCTGGAAAAGGAGGCTAGAAAGGAGCCAATGCATTTAAACTGTGCCAAAATGAAGTCAGTTACTCAGTGATTCTAAAGGAAAGGTAGAAAATCAAACTATATTCAGGCTCAGCCTGTTCTCTGTAGAAATTCAGTATACAAATGCTTGATAATACCTAACATTATATAGAGGCTTATGCTGCAATATTTAGAGAAGGCTTTCCCAAAAATGCACTCCACTCCACGTGGGCTCCTCCACGTGCCCGGGGAGGCTCTCCTGCTCCCCAGACATCTTTGCTCTGGAGATTCCTGACAAGCTCAGTGAAGAACACGTAAGAGTTATTATTAAAAGCTGGGAAGAGAACATTACACAGAAGCCCTAGTCATATTATAGGTCTCTGCAAGTCTGATTTATGGTGATACAAGTCAAAAGAGGAGCGATCAGAGCCAATTTCAGTATGCTGGAGTACCTTGTTTTCTCAGGACTGGGCCTCTGGGGTAGACAAAAGATGACTTAAATTGTGAGTGCTGGCAGGCAGCTGATAATGGTCTGTACGTGAGTGAATTTCTAAAACTGAACTTTTGCACTCCCAGGCACAAGCCTGCAACTGGCTGGAGGCAAGCAGGAAGGCCTGGTTGTAAATTTTGGTAACACCTGGACAAAACGAAGGTGACACTTCCTGCATCCTTCAATTCATATTGCCAGTGACAGTACCAGGAGCAAGCAAGGCTGCAATCAGCCTTAGGCACAAGGTAACAAGGCTGTCCCTGAGCCAGCAGTGTGTCCTGGGGACAAGGAGGCCAATGGGATCCTGGGGCGCACTGGGAACAGCAGTGCCAGCAGGTCAGGGAGTGATCCTGCCCCTCTGCCCAGCCCTGGGAGGCACATCTGCAGTGCTGTGTCCAGCTCTGGGCTCCTCAGGACAGGAGGGACAGGGAGCTCCTGGAGCGGGGCCAGCGGAGGCTGTGGAGATGATTTAGGACCTGGAGGGGATGATTTAGGATCTCTGGCAGGGAAAGGCTGAGGGAGCTGGGGCTGTTCAGCCTCGAGAGGAGCCCCAGCTGAGAGGGGCCCTCAGCCCTGTGTGTCCCTGTCTGCAGGGAGGGCTCCGAGCAGGGCCCAGGCTCTGCTCCGGGGGGCCCAGCCATGGCACCAGAGGAACGGGCAGGGACTGATCCCAGGAAGTTCCACCTGGACAGGAGGCAGAACTTCTGTCCTGGGCAGTGACTGAGCCCTGAACAGAGACCAGAGAGGGTGTGGAGGCTCCTCAATGGAGATATTCCAGACCCCTCTGGACACAATCCTGTGCTGTGTACTCTGGGATGGCCTTGATGGAGCAGGGAGGTGGCACCAGTGACCCACTGTGGTCCCTTCCAGCCTGAACCATCCTGAGATTCTGTGACATGCTTTCCAAGGCTCCAAAATCAAGCAAGTTACCCACAGTCTTTCACAGAAGGCCTTCTGAAATCATGAAGTCTGCTTTGCTGACTAAAAAGGGAGGGAAAGATGTAGAAATCTCTGCCTCCCTGCAGAAGTGCAGGGAAACACATGGATAAACTGACCTCCCACCAACAAGGCATTAAGCAATGCCTTCCAAATACTACCTCATGATGCTTAAGGGAACTAACTCCCTAGAAATCATAAATGAAATGAAATCAAATGAAATGAAATGAAATGAAATTAAATTAAATTAAACGATGAACTCTTGCTACTGCCTCCGAATTATTTTACCTTTTTTAATTTTGGACAGTTTCTCAAAGATTGATCTGATCTGTTCTTCCAGGTTAGAAATTCCTCTGATAACTTACTGCTTGTTTAAAAAAAGCAGGTGCATATTTTTTACTGTTACTGGGCTTTATGCTGCCCCATTTATCCAAGACTCGTAGTTCAGTTTGCAGGCAGACACTGCCACAGTGGCACATGGTGGTCCCCCTCCCCATTTTCATCTAGATCAGGTAACATGACCATCCTTGCCTCAGAGCACCAAGACAGTCAAATGATAAGGAAAACCAAAGGCACATTCCTAAATGTTATTTAACTGACAAAAGAGCTGGAGTTTTGACACTTTTTGCTACTTACTCTTCATTTTGCTAGTTGAAATGTTAAATACACCACTCGCAAAGCTGTAAGATCAGAAGCACAATTGTCAATGTGCAAGAAGATGTCTAGCTGGTATTTTAATCTCCATAGATTCAATCAGCATCAATCCTTTGCAAAAAACATCTCACCTGCCAATAGGTCTATTTAGTTTAAATTGATACACAAATAATTTATTTTAAGGATCAGAGCTTGGGCCATAGAAACTTGGCAATCACTTCTTTGGGAAGAACAAGTTTTCCTACAGATTTATTTGAAAAAGTTATTAAAGAATCCCTGACATCTGTGTTGGTTAAAAGATAAAACAGATTGCAAGAATAAGAGTGTTTCAAAAACCTGTCCTGAGGACACCCTGGGGCAGGGCAATGACAGCATAATATACTTACTGTCACTGAAAACATCTGAGTAGGATGTTAATTCCTTGAAACATTGTGTACTTAATTAGTCCCCTGGGTCTTCAGGAACTGGCTTTTGTCTATAAGTCTGCAAGCTACTGCATGAACAAAGTGAACTGGAAAGTTAATTACAGCTCCAGTTAACAGATTCTATACATAAACTGAGATTATGGTCCTGACATATGACAAATAAGCACAGACCCACCATGTCATCTTCCAGGCTGGCTTCTTTTCCTTGAAGTTTTCCAGCCATCCTCTCAGCCCTGGGGCACTGACAGTCACAAGGCTACAACAAAACTAAACTGGTAATTTTAATGACCTTATTTTAGAATGCTGGCGCAGAGAAGCTGTGGCTGCCCCATCCCTGGAAGTGTTTAAAGCCAGGCTGGACAGGGTTTGGAGCAACCTAGGATAGTGGAGTGTGTTCCTGCCCATGGCAGAGGTGGGGTGAGAAGGGCTGTAAGGTCCCTTCCAACCCAAACCAGTCCAGAATTCACAGTCAAGTTTGGGGTGTGCCCCTTAGCATGCATGCTCTGTTCAGATACAGTAAACAAAAACATATAAAAACATCCGTGGACCAAAGTTTACAGATGTCCTGAGAAAATTCAACGCTCTGTATGAAATAGTTTCCAGTATACAGGAAGAAGAAAGCAAGCATATTGATATTTTTGAAATATAAGGCATGGAAGAAACAAACACTGTAGGGATGAAATTATTTGGAAGTTTTTAAAATTTGAAAATGGAATTTGAATTTCAGTTCTCCTGATTCAATATCAGTTTGAAATGGAGATGGTGTGAATTGATCTGAACCTATTTTAGTTCTACAATAACTCTACAGACTTTAATTGAATCTTTTCTAATTGTTTTTCAGCATAACTTTTGCCAGTCCTATCCACAGCAGGAAAAGTGTGCACATGGGCTTACATCTGATGATTTATACTGTGGGTGGATGTGCTGGGCAACCTTTGCTGAGATTCTAAAGCCTTTTTATCATTCAAAGTCTCACAGCGATGCTGGAAAGACATCCTGGAGGAGAACTGAAGAAGAGAAATCAACATGCAGTGGTTACATCCCAGAGAATTAACTGTGTGATTTTGGTACTATTAACAGTATTCTCCAAAGAAAGGTAAGTTTGTAAGTCATATCATATAATTTGTTGAACTTTTGGTATTTGATGGAATACTCTGTGTAATCCAAAGGAATTGCACATTTTCCTTGGAGACCACAGAATAATTCACCCTTTGCATTATGTATCTATACTGTGTATATAGACTGAAACATTTTCCAGAAGTACAATTAATCTTGGGATTAGCATCATTTGAATGAACAATTTGGTTGATATGAAATCTGAAATACCTCTGATTGTGCTTAAATTCTTAAATGCCATTTGATGCTGAGAGTTGATTCTTGGGAGTAGCTATGACTTCACAGAAAATGAACAAAGTGAGCAACGCTTCAAAGAAGTACTGTAGAGCTGGTAACTAATGCTTAGTGCTATTCTGCTAATTAGCTGGCAGCTTAGGGAGTGGAATTAAGCAATTAATTTCCTCCACAATAACGTTAGTGCTTGCAGTGGACAGTGATGTACTGTGCAATCTACTTATGTCAGGAAGGGAGAAGATAATAACCTTCCACCCTCACATGTTTGTATTTATATTGTAACTTAAGGCAGTTAATGAGATGGGGAGTCGGGTTTATACAACAACTGTTATAAGAAGATAGAAAAAGCTTCCCACATTAATTTTTATCCTTTCAATTAAAGCCTGATCCAGTAGAAGACACTGAAAGATTTGCTGCTGGCTACAGTCTAGGGAAACTTTGGACAAGAAAAACTCTTCCTCGGTTATACCTCAGGGTAAAGCATCTACAGCCACACCCTGTGGCGGTGAATGGTGCCCCATGGTGCTGGCCAGGCACCAGTGGGGTTCTCCAAGGCTCAGTACTGGGGCCAGCCCTGTTATCTTTATCTCTGGTCAGGACAAGGGCATCAAGTGCACACCCAGTCACTTTGCTGGGTGGGAGTGTGGATCTGGCTGGAGGGCAGGAAGGCTCTGCAGAGGGATCAGGACAGGCTGGATCCATGGGCCCAGGCCAGTGGTCTGAGAGTCAACAAGGCCAAGGGCCCGGTCCTGCCTTGGGTCACACCAACCCCCTGCAGCTCCAGGCTGGGGCAGAGGGGCTGGAAAGCTGGGAAAGGCCCTGGGGCTGCTGGGGACAGCGGCTGGACATGAGCCCAGGTGTGCCCAGGGGGGCAAGAGGCCGGTGGCAGCTGGGCTGTGCCAGCCATGGTGTGGCAGCAGGGCCAGGGCAGTGACTGTCCCCTGTGCTGGGCACTGCTGGGGCCACACCTCAGATCCTGGGGCACTTCTGGGCCCCTCAGGACAAGGAAGACATTGAGGGGCTGGAGCGTGTCCAGAGAAGGGAACGGAGCAGGGGAAGGGTCTGGAGCACCAGGAGCAGCTGAGGGAGCTGGGAAGGGACCTCAGTCTGGAGAAAAGGAGGCTCAGGAGAGACTTTCTGGCTCTGCACAACTCCCTGACAGGAGGGGGCAGCTGGGTGGGTCAGGCTCTGCTCCCAGGGAACAGGGACAGGACAAGAGGAAACGGCCTCAAGCTGTGCCAGGGGAGGTTCAGGTTGGACATCAGGAGGAATTTCTTCATGGAAAGGACGGTCAGGCACTGGCAGGGGCTGCCCAGGGAGGCGGTGCAGTCTCCATCCCTGGAGGTGTCCAAGGAATGACTGGATGTGGCACTCAGTGCTCTGGGCTGGGTGACGAGGTGGGGATTGATTGGTCTCAGGGTGGACTCGGTGATCTTAGAGGGCTTTTGCAGCCCAATGGTTCTGTGATTCTATGCCCTTGAGAGCAATGAGGCTCAGTAAAATTCAGTGTATTTCATTAAAGTGCTAAAAGCGTTGCTGAGCAATATCTCTTGATGACCTGGAACATGCCAAGTTAACTTTATGTTTACAGTAATTCATGTTTGTGACAGCATTAAGGGGAAAGTAAGATTTTTTTAATCCAAAGGTTGACAGCAAAAGGCTTGATAGCTGTGTAGTTCTGTTGGATTCTTTCATTTCAATCTTTTCCTTAGAGTTATTAGAATTGCCCCAAATCAAGTTGCCTGTTAAAATCTCCTCTGTAAAACACTTGATTTTCTTCTGCTAAACCCCCTTAGAACAAAAGGATTTATGTGCATTCACTATTTCCTGTGGCAGCCACTAAAGCCATATAAACTCCAAGAATGTGAAGCATAGCACTTACAATTTGCTGTGCACAGGTATTTTGATGGATAGGGCAAAAATGGGAGCAGCAGTTTCGCTTTCAGCTTGATGAAGCTTAGCCAGAAACAATTATTTTCCTGATTCAGAATAAATGTGTAAAAAAGGCAGCAGCTAAACAACATCGACCTCATTCAGTTGCTGAATCTTTCAATTTCTGGCAAACAGTTGAAAAGCTCATGGCATTATTCACTGATCCTGTTCAAAGACAAAACTTTAATGTGCAGCTGTGTAGCGCATTTGCTAATGGGACCCAATGCCTTATGGCACCAATATGGGGAGTTTGTACCTTAAATTCATCCCTATGAATTATTTTATAGAAAGCTGAAGTGTGCAGTGAGAGCTTTTAAATCAAATAATCCTGCAACAACTGTATGCTTAGTGATATCATACACTAGATGTCAAACTCATCCAGTTTAGATGTTCCAAAGTGCTTCATGGCAAACTGCTAAACCCCTTCCCCTTCTGTGTGTTGATACTGTTGATTTGTCTCTGCCTTTAAACTGGATAGTTTACAGTTCTACAATTCAGCTGCAGAAAAGCTTTGCAGTTCAGGCAAATGCTCAACCTCTTTCTTAAAGAGGAACAAAACAATACATTCTCAAAATTACAGATTATTTTCTTTCGGCAAAAAAAAATCGTTTTATGAGAATTGAAAACTGAACTGAGTTATTTCAAGGCAAATACTAGAATGTTTCTTCTATCAAAATAAAAAAAAATCTTTTCTAAAATCATCTTCCTATGAGGTAACGAGAGCTTTTGCACAGCTAAAGCTCATTAGTGTCTTAGGTAATGCTTGTGTTGAAATACTCTCAGGATTATGAGTAATTTTTCTGATTTATTCTCAACTGAGAACTTTTCCTTCAGCTGGACTTTGAAATAATGCACTATATTTTAAATACATCTCAAGAACTTTCTCTTAAAAACAAGCAAACCTGGGGCACTTCTTGCTCCCACTAGTGCCATGAGGAGGCTTCAGTAAGAAAATTTCAGTTGATTCTAAGTGAAATTGCATTAAAATTGAAGCAGATGCAACTATTCAGTGAATTCATTCATGCCCCTGCTAAAATCATCTGACTTAACTGCAGTGTGAAGTATTAGGTGGTGTTCAAATTTGTACTTAATGAAAGTAAATCCTAAAATTATGATAAGATGAACTTCTCTTCTTAATCTATTACTTCCTTACCTTTCAATTAATCTATTTTGTCTTTAAAAATTGTCCTTACAGCACTGTAGCACTAACTCAATTCCTAGATCTGTGAAGGAAATGCAGAATGCCCACATCAGCCCTTCAATTACCTCCAGGGATGGCTGTTTAATGCTAATAAGGACAGACTTATCATTTTGATTTTCATGCAGTTTTACAACAGCCCAACAGTGAGCACTGTGGATGAAGTCATGGAGCAGGCAGGTCACCAGGCTTTCAAGGTGTGCTAAATTATTTGGACACAATTGCCACATCTGTGAAATGAATTTGGGAGACAGCCTCCCTCATGAATCCTTAGAATCCTTTCTGTTTCTCATGCTAAGATTTTGGCGTGTTTGTTTCTTGTGCTGTGTTTTTTCTACAAATAATGTCATTTTTTAGTGAAATTATCCTTTTACTTCTTGCAAGAGCTGAACATAGCATCACAGGGAAGATCTGGGCTGACTGGGGCTGTGGTCTAAAGATAAAACAGCAGTCAGGTGTCTCAGGGGACTGAAAATCTAGATAAGAAGGGCAGATGGAGGAAAATGAAGGATAGAAGAAGAAAAGGGACTCCTGTGGGTGGCTACTCCTTAACATCTGTCTGTAATATTTGGTTTCTTCCCTGGCATTGAAATCATACTTGAGTATCCAGTCAGAGGCTGGAATGGCAGGGCTTGCTTTAGCACAACACTACTGCCTTCATGAAACTTTAGGGAATGTAACATCTTTGGAGTCTCCTCTCTTGTCAAATCTGCTGGAAAATGGCCGAGGAAATTCCTGAGGTGTCAGGCAAAGGGAACAGAGCCGTGTAAACTCCATTTTCTTAGGAAATCCACTTGATGAAAAGGTAAAGGACCTCCTTCGTCTCTCCCAGGAAACCAACAGCAGCTCCAGGAGGTTTTGCCAGCGTCTTCTCTTGCCCAGTTCCATGCCCTTTCCTGCAGAGGTCTCTGGTAGAAGGCCAAAGCCATAATCGGACCCTTACTTTTCAAGTTCTACTGTTGTTTGCTTTCTCTAGATTAGAACAACGCAATCCTATTTTACAAGGTCTGGTACCCTCATTATTTCTCTTCAGGCTACTTTCTGAATTTGATGTCCCTTGCAACTGTGAAGCTTCTTTTTTACTGTTATTTCTCAGCCATTAATTAACTGAATTGATTCTTCTTTCTCTCCCTCTCTTTCCACCCCTCATCATCCACTTTCATCTCATTCACTTTATTTAACATCACTTTGAAGGAATGAAGGTGATGCTAGCGTGAATGGTCGAAAGAACATGGGAAACAATCATTCCATAAGCAGCAGAATATGGGATATGTTGCTTCAGTGTTTATTATTTGACCTGTCAATATTCTGATAGGCTGATATCAGCTGAGGGTGCCTGATTTCTCTTGGGATTTTAAGCGCTCCTAAATAACAGCTGCCACCATGATGGGACGGAGCAGAACTGAACCCACCAAAAGCCCCAAATAATGTGATATACAGAATGTCAAGTTTTCTTCTTCACATTTGTTTTTATGGCAGATTTCACATCTGTAAAAATGTTGTCAAATCAAGATCTTTCAAACCATGTAATGACAGTATTTTGCTCTCTAGAAGTGATTGAGATTCACAGGTGTCAGGTGTGAGACAGCAGAGGCTCAGACTAACGATGTGGAGTCATCAGTGGCTCCAGCGGGCAGATTTGAGTGCAATCACAAATCCAGTCCTTGAAATCAACCTCACATAAACAAGCTTTTCATGAATCTTCCATCTCGGTATTTAACAAATGCAGGTTTTTTACAGAAAGCAGAGGGGCTAAATGGATCATAAGGAAAGTAAACTCTTGCAACAACAAATAAAAAGGAAAGTTCATCAGTTGCAAGTAGGTGGTTGTTATCAACAGTGCTCTGACCTTTCAAAGCCTTTGCCAGCTCTGTGAGGCTGTCCTCACACTGAACAGACAAAAGAGACCCTGAGAACATTATATCCCCAGCCTGCAAATATTTGCATCAGTTATTAGTTCTGATTCTCTGTGACATGGAGCCTGATTACATCTGAATATCTTCTCGTAATAAGAGGAGTTACTGACACCGTGTCAAAACCACCACTCTGTTCTGATTACATTTGGATTTTTTTTTCAGGTTGCCCTTTACCTCCCCCCCACCTCCTTTTGTACAACACTTGCAAAGCAGACTTGAGCATCTTTTCTTTCATTGCCTGTGGCACTCTGCTCAGCCGGGAGCTGTAAATTATATGAATAACAACAGTAGAAAACTGTGCTCATGTGGGCAATTTATCAAACCCATGTATCCCAGAATCACACAATATCCTGGGCTGGAAGTAACCCACAAGGACCATCTAGTCCATCTTCTCTCCCTGCACAGACACCCCAACCATCCCACCCTGTGCATCCCTGAGAGCGTTGCCCAAACGCTCCTGGAGCTCTGGCAGCCTTGGGGCTGTGACCATTCCCTGGGGAGCCTGTTCAGTGCCTCAGCACCCTCTGGGGGGAAACTTTTTCCTGACATCCAACCTAAACATCCCCTACCACAGCTCCAGCCTTTCCCTCGGGTCCTGTCCTTGGTCACCACAGAGATCAGTGTCTGCCCCTCCTCTTCTGGCTTATTGCACTGTAAAAAGGAAACTTTCCTTACTTAATATTTGTTCTGAATTTTTAGGACAGAATGAACCATGAAGTTGCTGTGATATAAAAGATCTGTGACCACTCAACAAATCTGGACTGCCTTTTGGTAATTCTGTGGCACCCTGCAGTTTTGCACTGTGCTCAGACAAAGCTGGGAAAGAACAAGCCCAACTATCTCTGCGTAGAGAAAAGTGCCAGAAGGCATTAGCAATGTGCTAATGGCCGCTGCTGATCTGACTTCAGACAGGACATTATTGTCTGCACCTCTCTTTCCTGTCTGTAAAGAGGGGATGGAGCTTACGGGTATTACCAGTGCTTGTGAGAAACACGGAATTCAGGTTCAGAGCAGACAGTGTCAGATAAGCACCTCAAATATACGTGGTTTCCAGTGAATCTTAATCCTACCTTGGTCACCTCATTACAGGCGCCGATCCTGGCTTTGCTGCAGCTGCTCTGTTGTACAGCGCATCTTCTCCACATGCCAATACTTGGAGGTGTGCCTCCCTAAGACACAACCAGGGCAGCTTGAGGCAGAAGCTGTCCACATCAAAGTTAGAGTGGAAGATCACTTTGGGGTTCAAAGTGGAAGGAGCTTTGTCAGGACTAGGTTGAGCCCACAAAGTGGGTGTTTGCAAAGTCCGTGTACCTCTGAAGGCAGTGCAGGCACTGCCATCCCTCCTGCTTAGGAATACAAGCCTTTTAAAGGGGTCTGAAGATTGACTGTTCTGTAAATATGGATCAGGGAGGAAGTGCCTGTTTATGCTGCTCTGATTATGCAGTTTGCTGCAGCAGTTGCTGATCTGATGTCTCACGACAGCCCTCTGAGTCAATACAAACAGTGGGAATGCTGCTGAGGAAAGAGGAGCTGGCACTCAGTAAACTCCTGGAGCTGAAGAAGACATTGCAGAGAGAATCCTGGACTACCTCTACAGTAAGACCTCTTGCAAAATATCTCACTATTTATTTGTGAAGCGCCTCAGAGATGCACCTTTGGACATTTTACCTCAAGTTTCTGTGCATCCTGCTATCCAGTCAGAGAGAAATATAACTTTTCCTTTTTTTCATTTGCCACCAGCTGACAGAATAAATGTCATTCTCCTGTGCCCAGACATCTGGGATACCCTTTTGTCCCCCAGGTACCCTGCTCCACATGCATCCTCTCTGCAACCCCAGTGCTGTGCTGCTGCCTGATAGGAAAACAACGAGGGACTGGGGACTAAGCTCAAAGCCTGACACTGTGTTGAGGGAATCGATTAGCAGATAACACCTCCAGTAAGTGATGTACACAGGATTTGCCTTGTGCTAGCTCCAAAGGGTCTGAGTGACAGTAATGACTTCTGTGGCTGTACCTGCCCAAAGCTTTCAAACACGGGTATTGGAGAGTTACACACTTAGCACTGCTGGTGATGGGGGGGCTGTAGAAATTGTAAGAGTTCTTGGGATTACTTATTTTTCTAAGAACCTGTGTTTTCCTGATCCCTGCCAATCTGCCTCACAGAAAGAAAAATCAAACCCCAGCTATGACTCCACAGTAAACTGAATAAATTAAAAATAAATGGCATCCTTATCACTGACTTGCAGTGACTCTGAAAGAGTGCAGAAACACACTAGGAGTAGCACATACTTCTCACATTACAGTGTTCTCTTTTTGGGTGATATGGGAAGCAAAAATATTTAAGGAAAATAACGTCCTTTGTTTACAGTGATGGGAAGCTAACAAGGTTTTTAAGCATATTAGGGTGCTAAAGGAACTATTTAGGAAGCCAATTTCCTAAGGCACAAATACACATCTACAAATAAATATGTAACAATATATATAAGTATGAATAAGTACTGTTGATACTCAACCTAAAATCTTTTTTATCTCTGCCAAAAGAAAAAGAATTGTGGAAGGTTTGCACTTAAGCATATCTTTAAGCAGATAAATGGAAATACTTCCATTTTGGAGCATAAAGTTATTCTAGGAAAGTAATTGCCATAAGAATATGTCTGAGACATATTGTGTGGTGGTGTTTTTCTTTATAAACAAACAAACAAAGAAGTAAATAATTATAGGATAAAAGGAGCTCTTGTAAACTACCAGAAAATTGTGTAATAGAGCAGTAAGTTAATAGTGCTCCAGAGCTCAATCTGATTAGTTTTCTTCATTATACAGCCAGACAGATACTTCTGTTTTTTCTGTTTGTTTCAGAAGGATTTCAAAATCAGCTATCAAAGAGAGAATCTTTGCTTGAGTCTAATTCAGAAATTAGAACCTGAGGCAAAGTCTCCAAGTGAAACCAGCTCACAATCACAGGCTTACCTTTTTTCCTCATTTAACTGGACTGACAAGAAATAGCATTATTGTTAAGCACAATCTGCACAGTCTGGTCCCCAGAGAATGAGAACACTCTGAAAAGCACGACCCAAAATATTTCCTCCAAAGGTCATGTAGTCAGCACTGGTGGCTGCAGCTGCCCATGGTTTCAGCTGCCCAGCTGATCAGGACTGAGAGAGTTTTGAAGGGATAAGCTGGGAATTAAGTGGAACACCTCCTTTCTTCCACCTGCCTGTTCAAATTTGGGATCTTATTCCTTTACATGAAGATCCCCAGTCCCCAGCATCTGTCTCTGACCACGCACTGGGTGATGCACAGTGGTGGTGGCAGGGGGGCTGTTTCCCAGACTGGAAAGGTGCCTCATCCTGCTGCTCAGCTGCTGCCTTTTTCCACCCCCATTTTCTTAGCTGTTGCTTCTTTCCTTAAGCAAAACCAGTTTTCTCCCATTTCTCGGGGCTGTGCTTTTCCTCTGAAGACCAGTGAGTTATGGGGCACCAGTTTTCAGTCTGTGCATGTATTTTCAAGAACTTTGCTGATCTCCCATACCTAAACCAGACATCATAAAGAAAACCAGCATGGATCAAGCTTTGGGCCACACATTTACATTTTTACAAGGAGCTGGTAACCAGTGTAACAGGTCAGGACTGGGGCCTCACACTGGGAGTATCTGGCACAGTGAGATTGTACTCACAGGTGCAACAGCCTCTTCTTTGACTATAATTCTGTGGGACCTTGGGTAAATCACCTTGTACCCAAGTCTTGAAGGTTCTTGGGCCTTCATTATTGCCATGCTTTTATTGAATACTGACCCTGAGTTAGGTTCTCTGTAGGAGATGTAAAAACAACTTAATCTCTTGATCCCTAAGCAGTGGCCATACAAAGAGCCAGAAGTTAGGTATGAAATGCAGAAAGCATCTTTTATCTCTGCTCAGAATCCTAACTTATTAATGGGGCCCTGGAGAGTTTTTTCTCTTTTTTCTCTGTTATTAGATGAACAGAGAAAGAGAGAGGGGGTCTCTTCTATGCTTTGTGGAGGTTTTTGTATAAATAGAAGAAATATAGATGTTAGACTGAATTTGGGAGGTTTTTACTGGGATCCAAAAGATGAACTAGGCATTTGTAGGGCAAGTAGGTACCTAACTACCACTCCACCTTTGTCTTGTTCATAAAATGGCAATACCACTCTCAGATCTGAGAGTTTAGCGTTCCTCAGATCTCAGCCAGGATCTTTCATTGTGCACCTCTTATTCTTTAGGTTGAGTTCTTCCCAGCATGGGAAAGAAACAGCTGCCAGAAGCAAGGCAGAATATGTGCTGGAGGACAGAAATGTGGTCAAGAAAGATATTGCAGATTGGTACTTTTGGGACAAAGCAGAGACACCCACCTCCCCAGTTTTGCAGCGTGTAAGCTGAAAGCTGGTTTTGAGCAGGGACTTTCAGTGCCTGGCTGCAGAAGGAAGAATTACCAAGGCTGTGTTAAGAGATGAAGTTCCCTGTGTAAGGGCTCAGGAGAATGAAGCAAGTGCCTGCCCAGCATTCAGGGTAGGCAGCACATTCTGTGACAGGCCCTGCAGAAAACTAATGGGCAACACCCTCGAGAGAGACATCTGTAAAACCCCTTCTCTCCTCAGATATGGGCACAGTGTTATCCACAGATAAGTACCTGGGTAAGGGCAGGATTCACAACATATCATTTTCTCCAGTGCCTCTCACTTTTCCCTTGAGTGCTGATAAATGCTTTGACCTTTCTTTGAAGGCACAGAGTCTGTGTGCAGCTCCATCGCGCTACAGGTGAAGCACTCGCTCAGGAAGGGCAGGACCTGCATTCCTGCTCCTTTCCAGCAGCCTTTATTCCACTTTCCATACCTTCACTGCCATGCTGGAAAAATGATAGCAGGATTGCAAGGAAACACTAGACTAGAAGGACTTTTAGGGTCTCCTGTGACAGCCCATGGATAAAAAACCCCTCATGTGAGCAGAGGGGATCAGAGTCTGTTCCCCTATGGTCAAGCTCTGATCCTCCTTATGCTGGAGCTGATGGTACCACAGCAACCAACCTTCCAAGCATGGCTTAGGCACTAATATTGAAATAGGGATACAGACTCACTCCTTCAAGCTGAAAGTATTTTGTTTAAAATTCACAGCAAGAAATATCAAAACAAGCTTTTGAGACATAGATTTTGAGCCTCGCTGTTGTCTGTAGCCAAACTGTGTTCGACTGCTTCTGCTCCACTGTTTTCTGATGACCCTTTGTGTGACTGACCAGGGCTTTATGTCTGCAGTTTTAATTTCACTTTGAGTCTGCGGCTTTTTAGAATGAGTTTATGGAAATAGGTATCTGCCTGATCCTTCTCTTTTTTTATTATTTTGTTCTGAAAGAAGGACTTTATTCTGAAAAGCAGCACAGCTTATTGCCTCCAGTCCTAACAGAGGAAGGGAATTCCCCAAATACACTGAGGTATTGCAAGAACCGTGCTTAAACAGCTTTACAAAAAAGTTGGAAGCTGAGGTATAGTCCAGTGATTTAGCTGTGAATCCATATTTTCTTGGACGACCAGAAGACTCACCAAGATCTCCAGAAATATTTCTGTGCTTTGAACAAAACCCTTTGTGAAAGTAATCATGCTTGGTGTTGTGAGGAAAAGGGTAAAACTGGAAGAACGTTGAGGAAGATGGTAGGTTTGCTGAGTGACCCTGCAGCTGGGAATGCCAACACCTAGAGAAAAACTTTGGGAAACCCCATCCATTGTGCTGGTTGCTGTTTATCCTCTGGCTGCTTGGAGAAGTAGAACCTTTGTGCAGGTGTTTGGAGAGGCTCAGAGGTCCTCTCATGGACATGCTTGAGCTCCCTGTTTCAGGAGACAGGGGATCAAAGCTCAGAGATCATAAAAAGAACAGGGAGGTCACAGGATGGTGGACAATGACTTGTCCTTGGTAAATGGGTGCCAACAGCTGGGATGGACTGAGCCTGACGGTGCTGGAATTCCCATTTTTGTGTCTCCACTCAGGTGCTGCTTTGGGATCATCTGGTGACCAAGGTAATGAAATAAATTTACTCTTTGCATTTGAGACACAGTCTTGTAGTTGTTCTGGCTGCCTGCCTACATTGACTCACATGCTTGGGTGTTATTTGCAACTCACAGATAACCAGAAGTTCCAGTTTTATTTCCTTAGATCCTCACTGGAGTCTTCTGCTCTGAGAAGTGAAGGACCCATCAAGCCCCTAGTGCAAGGAAGGAAGAGTCACATGGAGGGGAGGAGCTGGCAGTGTGAGCTCTGTAAACATCTGTAGAGTACAACTGCAAAGGCTCAAGACAGATTTTCCTCCCCAGGTACAGCTGACTGGCTGTAGGAAATGCTGTCATGGTTCTCACACAGCTGCAGATGGCAGTGACTGCAGCAATCATTCCAAATTAGTGGCCACTTTTCTGAAGCCTTTGACAAGAAAGACTTTATTTACAAACAGAAATAGTAATTTCTAGGTGGTGGAGGTCCTGCTGAAAGTTTTCAGTGTCCCTCTGCTTGCTTGTGCTCAAATCAGATGCAGAGCAGCTGCTCCAGATCCAACCTCCTGACTCCTGTGTGAGTGAAGAGCTAGCTTTGATCTCTCACCAATAAACAAATATAAGAAAGGCTTTTTCAGTGGATGGGAGCAGTCCTGTTTCCAGGTAACCATGTCCTTTCCTCATGAATCACTATGGAAACCCAATTCCCTCCTTCTGTTTCCTCTAAATGAGAAAGCATGTTTCCCTGCTAGCAGAGAGGGGAACTCTTTGATTTCCTATTCCAGTCCTTAACTCCACAATAGCAGAGGGTCACTTTTAATTCTAACATGAGACACTTAAATTTCAGCAATGTTGAAACAGACACCCCAGGCAGTCTCACAGCTGCTTCAAAACAACCTGCTCAAAATGCCTTGAAAAGAAATGAAAGTCTTTTTTCTCAGAGAATGGTGCTGCTATGTGCAAACCAAGATGTAGAACACAACTCAGCTCCCGTGTCTCCCACCAGCCTCTCCTGGCTGATAAGGTGCTTCCACCTACACATTAATTGCCATCATTCTTAGCCAATGCACAGGAGTTCCAGAAGATTTAGTCATGAACCTGAACTGGTCTAAAGTCAGGATGAAACTTTCTGAGAACATAATCCCCATCTTAAAGAGTGTTTTCCAAGCTGCCTCCTGACTGCATTTGTTCAGGTTTCCCCTTACCAATTTGCGGGATCATACTGGCTGACGTGGAGAAGTGGCATTATGAAAACTGACGTATTAAACCTTGGTTTTGGTCAAAACCCCACCAGGCAGTACTGATCCCACCTATACTCCCATCTTCACTCGGAATGTTCCCATTTACAACAAAAAAATAAAGGCAGCAGTGTGTCCCAGGGCCTCAAACATGAGGAGGTCCTTAACTCCTGTTGAAATGTTTTCAACCACAGAAAGCTGAATTTTTTTGTTTGTTGGTTTCCAAAGGTTTCAGGGATTCTGTCTCTTGATGTTATTTAAGCCCTGCAGTATTCAGTGGTTCTGATACCATAGATCTGTGCTTTTCTTTCTTGGTAATCTCACCATGTGCACAGAGTTTTTAGAACATAAGTTGGTGTGTCCTACCTCAGATGAGTTTATCAGCACGCTCCTCTTCCCAGCTTGAACACTGAGATCTTACTATCTCCCATATTTCCACTTATATATTTCTGTGTCTTTATCCTGGGAGCTTTGCAGACCTACAGCCATGAATGATGTTATCCATTCACCCTCAAATTATCATTATTATTGCTTCCTTTAGAGCAATAAAGATGTCTGAAGGCATCTGGAGTTTCAGACAACCAAGTAAAACAAAACAGCCCTTCCCTTTTATTAGCCTCCATGGCAATCAGAGAATTAGTTTCCACTCTAATAGATTACTTCAAAAAAAATTCCTTCCTTTTTTTTTAAATGGCTGCCACTGAAGTCGAGGTAGGAAGAGCCATGGGCAGGAAGTATTTTGCACCTCTGTTCCGTGTTGCTTTAACACTTTTTTCATACTAATTTCAAGACAAGAAGAGTCTTCCAGTAGAAAAGCCTGCACTGAGAGCCAAGAGTTTCAACATTTTTGCATAAAATTATGAAAATTTAATAGCTTGTTCTGGCTGGAAATTTTATTTTTTAATTTTTAAGTGAACTTATTAAAAAGGATTATTTTACCCCTGGATATTTTTAAGACCACTTTTTACACTCCTCTAAGGATGCTACAGTTGAAATTATCAGAGACCAGTCACACATATGTGCAGTATTGGTCCAATTCTACTTCAAGTAGAAGCAGATGTAGCATAAGCAAGAAAACCCAGAGAGCTGTTCCTAAAGGTTCTTGGTGGAGGTTTCTCCCAGCAACAGAAGCCAACCTTGCAGGTCTTGGGAGAGTTATCTGTGGGATCGATTTTTTACAGATTTCAAAGGGCCAGGATTTCAGTGGAGATGAAAACCTTGGAGAAGAGCTTCACATTGGCCACTGCATCAAAGGAGTGATCTCAAGCAAAAGCTCTGCACTTTCCTGGTGCAGAGGATGATTTCCCTCCAGCAGACACCACATAAGCCAGCACACAGCCTCAGTCCAGGTACATCGCTTGCTTTTTATGGATGCCCATCCCCATTCAAGAAGAAGAAGAAGAAGAAGATTAAGATTTCTACTCTTTGAAATTACTTCATCATGAGACTGCACTCCTTGTCTCTTCTCAGCATGAAGGTCCTCAAGAATAGCCCAAGCTTGCAATTAAGACTATAGAAAAAGATATGTTTTTATCTTGCATACCTGCACAGAGCACATAAACCAAGTCTAAAAAGATATTCTAGAACTAT
>VZRR01007520.1:107917-129084 GCA_013398015.1 Oreocharis arfaki
AGGCTGAGGGAGCTGGGGCTGTTCAGCCTCGAGAGGAGCCCCAGCTGAGAGGGGCCCTCAGCCCTGTGTGTCCCTGTCTGCAGGGAGGGCTCCGAGCAGGGCCCAGGCTCTGCTCCGGGGGGCCCAGCCATGGCACCAGAGGAACGGGCAGGGACTGATCCCAGGAAGTTCCACCTGGACAGGAGGCAGAACTTCTTCCTTGGGCAGTGACCGGGCACTGAATTGTTCTCCCAGGGAGGGTGTGGAGTCTCTGTTACTGGGGGTATTCCAGACCCCTCTGGACACAAGCCAGAGGATGGCCCTGCTGGAGCAGGGGATTGGACCAGATGAGCCACTGTGGTCCCTTCCAACCTGACCCATTCTGTAGGCTTGGAGAGATATCAAAAATCTGTTAACTGCTAAACTTTTTGTGTATGGATGCATACACGTGTGTTCTGGTATCTTACAGGCAAAATTTCATGTCATATTGAGTGGAAAAAGAGCTATGGTTGGGTTCTTGAGGCAGCCCCTTACAAGAGGTGCCTGTCAGGATGTTTCTCTGCTGGCAGTGCATACCTGCCTTGTGTAAACCCTGCATGGTCCAGCCAAGCTCCAGGACCAGCACAACCACACCCCTGCAGAATTCCTGTTGAATATCCAGAAGGAAAGCACTGCACTAAGGCCAGGGGAGTGCTCCAGGAGTGCAAAGGTGCTGCCTCTTGGTCTGTTGAGCTCTGTACCATCACAGTGAGCCAGTCACTCTGCCCAGTGCTGCACGGACCAGGCAACCGTTCCCTCTGCTGCTCTTCATAAAGCATATTTCTCAACACAACTGAGGATTTTAAAATGGTTTTGTTCATAGATGCTCCCCTTTGTGTATTTTTAAGCATTTGCTCAAGATTCTAGTTTTAATGTTCCAGTGTTTTTGACAAAGGACAAAATAGGAAGAGCGGCAGCAAATTAATTTATGTTTCTTGCAGGAAACATAAACCAAAAAGCTTCCTATTAAAGATCCCCTGTGCTCTCATAAATGATGTTGATTACAAATATAAGAATTTGGAATAGAAAACAAGTTTGTAGAACCAAAATATATTTTAACAAAGCCACACAAATGACTTGATGATATTTTAAAAATCTATTTCCTCATCAGTTCTTTGTGAAGTAACTGACTGTTTTGGCCAGCTTTGGAAGATGTGCTAGTGATCTGTGCATCAGAAAGAGAATAATAGAGATGATTGCATCCAGTATAGTTTAGCTTGTTAATATTGCAAAGCAGAACTCAGAATATTAGATGGAAGTGCTATAGAAATTAAAAATATACCATAAATCCTGGAGAAAACTCATTCTATAACAGGGCTAAATTTAACCTGACTGATATGAAGTCAGAGCTTTTCCAAAAAACAATGCACAAACAAAATCAAAACAAATAAACAAAATATTAAAGAACCACTGTAAACCAGTGCACTGTATAAACCCCAAAGGGCTCACTGACTCTTAGCTGTTGTTGCCCTCACAGAAACTTAGTGGCACTGCATGCAGTGTTCAGAAGTGCCTAACTCACCTGGATGCTCCTGAAAACTTTATCCACGAGCCACCTCCCCCTTTTTTGTAAGTTTGGTATTCATCAGAAAATAGGCCAATGACTAAGCTCATCCTGATCAGCCAGTACCAGAGCCTTCAGAGGAGATTAATACCAGAGCAGGTCCCGGTATTACTTAACAGGTGCCCCCACTTAGTTCCCTTGAGAGAGAAAGGCTGGTTTGTAAGCCAGCACAAAAATTTCCAGCAGGGAAAGGGACAGACAGATCTCAAGTCTCATGCCACATAACCCCAAATATGTACTGAAAATTTCTGCCATCACAAACAGAAGCTAAATTGTGGATCCTGGAGAGAAATAAATTATACTAAGGAGGCAGTTTCTCCAACCAGCCTCTTGGTGCAGTGTCATTTCCCACTGTTCCAGTAGGTAGAGCCATGGCTTCAAATATTTTCCAGGAAAGCAGCTCATCTAATCATTTGGGTTGAGTACTCTCTCCCCAGCTGCATGACTGTATTTTACATTAGGGCTCTGGAATTAAATCCAAAATTAAGCCCAACCATTCCTCTTACCCTTTCATAATTGGTAGGGAGCTAAAACTGGGATGCCATCAGCTGGGCAAGCCTTAATCTCACTGTGACAACTGTAAGACAGCCCACAAATAAGTATTTAGTCCTATGGGCTGAGAAACTGAGCTAAAAGGCTGGTTGTCCCAATGAAGGGGGTGCCCTGTGAGACAGCAGGAGCTGATACAACTTTCTGGCATGAACACAGAGATGGAACATGCACTCCTTTGACCGCCCGAAGCACCACCAGCAAAGCCAAAGCCGCTGATTTTCCCACCTCTCCCTGCCAGGCATGGACAGAAGGGGAACTTCAAGATGGATCAGAATCTTATGGATTAATGTGGGGTTTTGTTAATTTTTTTTGTTTTGTTTCATTTTGCTTTTTTTAGCTAAGACTTCAAGCACACAGTGACTTTGGAAAACTTTCAGGTTTTTTTAAATCATAGTCTGTTTAAGCAGTACTTAAACATTTTTCTTCCCTAGAATGTCCATACATTTCCTAGGTAAATCAGAACTGGCTGGTTTAGATTAAGTACATAGCACTGTTGCTGTTTGTGGATTATCAGGGATAGTTTATAACCTCAAAATATGAAGTTTCTTGACTGAGCCTTTCCTGAACCTGGACCAGGCCAGCAGTGACTTTAGACAGACTGGCTGGAGGAACTTAGATCTCTGGTCATGTTTCAGTTTCTGATGGACAGATCTCTGTACAAAAAAGAGAAACACCCCTCCTTCCGACAAAAAAGCACACCCTGAACAGAAGACTGAATCTCCAGACATTTTCTCTGCAGCCCAGCCCTGAGATGTAGCTCCAGACAAGTGCCAGGGTGGTTTCTGTACCCAGTGTGTCCTTGCATGAAGGTACAAACTGCCTAAGGCACATCTTTGTAAACTGAATCAATAAAATAACTTGGGATGATAAATTAACCTCTAAATACAACAGGACAATTATTTGCATTTTACTACTCTTTCCGGATGTAATTGATAGCCTTATCGTAATTAATTTATTCCTTTTGAAAAATATCAGTCCCACCCAAGGCATAACAGTTCTGCAGCAGAACAGTAATTATTGAGCTGTTTGAAATAGCTTACAAGTCACAGTCAGAGGCTGCGCAGGCAAATATGAATATTGGTTATTATAAAGAGAAAGAATGCCATTCAGAATGTCTCCAGTTCTAGGGTAAAGAGAAATTGAAGTAATGTTTTCTGGCATCAGTGAACAGTGGTGTTTTCAATGCAGGCAATGTTAATTACATTGCTTTTCGTGGAATTACTGTGACAAGCACAATTTGTTGGGGCTGAGTTCTCAAACAGTAGAAATTAGTGTAGTTCCAACAAAATCAGTGAAACTATATTTGCAGAGGATCAGAGAAGTAGCATTTTGCTTTTTATTTCCCTGCAGCCTGCTGATATTATATAATCTTTTGTTCCTGACACCAGCTGATAACAGTTCTTAGTGTGTCTGTGTCATTCACACACAGCAGAGCTGCACATGCTGGTTTCAGCCAGACCAGAGAGCCAGACTACCCTCAGCAGCATGTCTTCCTTAATCCAATATTTGGATTGCCATGGAAACCTCTTAGCAACATGGAAGATGAAAATGGCATGAGAAAAGGAAAGATGCGGTCAACCCAAATGATACTTCTAGGGCCAGAAACCCCAGAGACAGAAACTTAGTAGCTTTGGGAAAACACCAGAAAGTGTACTAAAAAGTTTGTTTTTCAGATTCCTGGGTGGATTATCTCATCACGTCTTTCACATCCTTCTGGTTTTTATGTGAGTAACCAAAAAACCCAGCTGTTGTGATGCCTGTCCTGAGCACTGTGTTACAGACAGTTGCCCCAGCCCTTGCAGAGTTCTGATTTTGCCTGCTGAGGAATGACAGACAGTTCTGGTGCTTTGGAAGCAGCTCGTTCCTGGTCTGTGGTTGGCCACACAACCTGTGGTTCAGCTACCCAGCCTATCTTTTGGTTTTAACAACAACCAGTTTTACCAGAAGCTCAGCTTCAGGTCTTGCGCCTTTTTTATTTTAACAGCGGGAATTCTACTCTCAAAGTCTGCATTATCCTATCCAACACACTGAACAGTGAGAAATACACATTTATTCAGTTATTGACAAATGGCCCCTCTGGGGTTTGCTGGGTTTTGACTGCACAGGTAAGATTTAAAGGATGATAAATGACATTGGATAGCTGGACTCATGTGTTGAAGGTACCTACACAGGTGCAGATAAACCTCACCTCTGCATTGGTTAGACATGAATCAGCTCCAGTCCTGGCGATGCCTTGAGTGGCTACCTAGAAACAGAGACTAGACAGGACTAAGGGAATAAAGGTGGATATTTATTTGAAAGGCCTTCAAAGGCACACCCTGGGGAGCCAGAAGCTACTCTAAAAATGGACCCCAAGATGGATGACAAGTCATGAGTTCACACTCTTATAGGTTTGGTCCATCTGCATATCAGCATAAATTTACCAATCAAAACTTTACCTAAATTATGTAATTTCTCCAAGCTTACTCCCCTTCTCAAGATGTTGGTTTACACATTTTAGGCCTAGGATGTCTGGGTGTCCTCGGAGGGCAGGCCTGGAGAGGCTTTGTTATGACTGCAAGGCCTGAAAGAACAGCAGCGAGAACCACAGGCTGCAAGAAACTTCAGAGTTACACACCAGGCAGTGCACGATTTGAAAATATAAAAATGAAAACCCAAGGTACCACTGGAACCATGGAGCCAAAAAGACGAGCTGGTTGAACAGAGAGCTTTGGCTAGAACCCAGGGAAGAAGAGTTTATCACCTTTGGAAGAAGGGACAGGCAATTCAGGAGGACTAAAAGCATATTGTGATATTACAGGAGTGCAGGAAGAAAATTAGAAGGGCCAGAACTTAATTTGGCTGCTTCTGCAAAAGATAAGAAAAATGTTTTTATAGAGCAGCAACAAAAGGAACTGAGGGGAATCTCCACCCTTTGTTGAATGGAGAAGGAAACAAAGTGGCAAAGGATGAGGGAAAGGCTGAGGTACTTAATGCCTTCTCTGCTTCAGTCTTTAAGAGAGACCAACTGTGCTTGGGATATCCAGCTGGATAATGTGGAAGACAGAGATGAGGAGCAGGATCAGGCTCCATAATCCAAGGGTAAATGGTCAGTGACCTGCTACACCATTGAGACACAGCCAAGTCTATGAGGCCAGAAGGGATCCACCCAAGGGGGCTGAGGGAGCTGGTGGAAGTGCTCACTGAGCCACCTTCCACCATTTGGAGGTCCCAGACAACTCGAGTTTAGCTAATGTGACACCCAGTCACATTATGTGGCCCCAGTCACAAGAGGGGCCAGAAGGAGGATCTGGGGAACTACAGGCCTGTCAGCCTGGCCTTGGTGCCAG
Organism: Oreocharis arfaki; assembly: GCA_013398015.1. Lineage (NCBI taxonomy): Eukaryota > Metazoa > Chordata > Aves > Passeriformes > Paramythiidae > Oreocharis > Oreocharis arfaki. The sequence continues at coordinate 113,381 of VZRR01007520.1, forward strand.
AGAAGGTCATGGAACAGATCATCTTGGGCATGGTCACAAGGCCTGTGCAGAACACCCAAAGGATTAGGCCCATCAGGCATGGGTTTAGGTCTTGCTTGACCCACCCGAGCTCCTTCTGTGACAGAGTGACCCCTCGGTGGATGAAGGAAAGGCTGTGGATGTGTTTCCCTGTACTTTAGACAGCCTTTGACACTGTCTCCCACACATTCTCCTGCAGACACCGGCTGCTCACGGCCTGCACGGGCCCCTGCTTCCCTGGGTGTAAAACCGGCTGGATGGGCCCAGGGACTGGGGGGGAATGGAGCCACATCCAGGTGGGGCTGGGCACCAGTGGAGTCCCCAGGGCTCAGTACTGGGGCCAGTTCTGGTTAATATCTTTATTGATGGTCTGGACAAGGGGATCAAGTGCACACCCAGTCAGTTTGCAGAGGACACTGAAGGGTTGCCAAGGGCAACTGGCTCCAACAGACAACATGGACTCTCTGCCCACAGCTGTGTCAGGAAGAGTTCTAGAATTCCAGGATTGTTGTGATCCAAGAGCAGGAGCCAGCATTTGGCCTTGTTGAACCTCAGAGAGCATTGCGTACCTTGGGGATGCTTTCTGTACTTCCATCCCTCACTGGGCACCTGACCCATCACAGGGAGAATTCTCTGTCTCTCTGAGAACAAGATGGCACAAAGAAACTCAGCCCAAAACCTGCAGAAGACTTTTCTATCAATTACAGTGTTTTGATTGAGAAGGAAAACTCTGGGGGATGAGCTCAATGTCCTCAGGCTGAGATGGGGAGTGAGGGGGAGGCTGGAGTTTTCCAGCAGTGAAGCCTTGACTCGTGTCAGTGGAACTGTCACCAGATGAAGCTGTAGTTGGCTGTTGAGGATCTCTGTCCTCTGGAGAAAAGCCAGTGATGGGGTCGATGTTCTTGCCTTGATCAGGGCCCTCCCAGCCAGGCTGACCTTCCACAGCTCACCCTGCCAGCGAAGTCTGTCCTCCACCCTCTGAAGGTTCTGTGGGGCTCAGGGCAATCCAAGAGGCAACTGAAGGGCTACCCAGGGCAACTGACACCGACAGACAGCATGGAACCTCTGCCACAGCTGTGTCAGAAAGAGTTCTGGAGTCTGGACATCACTGTGACCCAAGGGCAGGACCTGGCACTTGGCCTTGTGGAACCTCAGACCATTGGCCTCAGTCCATGGATCCAGCAGATCCTTCTGCAGAGCCTTCCTGCCCTCCAGCAGATCCACACTCCCACCCAGCTGGGTGTTATCTGCAAAGTGACTGAGGGTGCACTCAACCCCCTTCTGCAGGTCATTGGTAAATACCTTAGACAGGACTGGCCTTGCCCAGCTCTGGGAAGGGACTGGCACATTTAGGAAGTCACCTTTTCCAACATCTTCCTTGATAAGGATGCCAGCAGCCACCAGAGCTCCCATCCAATAATTAGTAACATGGGTGTTAAAATCCCATTCCACCTTGGGGTAAGAAACATCTCTTTTGTCCATTTACTTCACCAATTTTCAAGTCAAGGGAGGAAGGACACTCTTGGTCTTTTTTTTTTGACACTTCCATGGACACTGGGAAGCACAGCTCATTTCTGGGATCATTGGAGCATATATTCCACTCGCCCACTTTGCAGCGGGTGAAACAGCACCTCAGTCTCCAGCTGTGAAAGACAACACAAATGCCAGTCCTAAATACTCAGGCCATTCACAAAAACCCTGCATGAAACTTAATGGCCTCTCCTGTGCCAGAAAGTCTCACTATGAATTCTCACCACTCCTCTGAAATCTATTTCTAGCAGGGACAAGACTGAGTTATCTCTCATCAGTTAAGGCAGGTGTAACAGCCTTTCCACCTGGCTCAGCACATGTGCATGTCACCTTTCCCTGGTCTTAAAATTAAGAACCAAATACAGATAAGTGAAAAAAAGGGGGTTTACCTTGGTATTTATTGAAGGATCTTTAGGTGCAGCACTTCATCCCAGTGGAATGCACCCCGAAATGCGCACACAATTACAGGCCTTGCAAATTAGCACATCTATCCAAGATTCCCCAGTGAGAGGCTCGAGTGAACCCCCCGTCCCAAGGAACCTTCCCCCTGGATGGGCCTATCTCAGTTTACAGAATGTATTCTGGAGAGGACCTTGGTGTCTGGGGCTTTCTGACCCCTGACTGCGAGGCTTCCAGGATGTTTGGTCTCCTGGCTTAACAGAATATTGGGTCTCAGCAAGGTTATCTGACTTAAGGAACTATAAGTATGTGGGCTAAAAGTATCAAGAATACGTAAAAGCTACATAAAAGCATATATAAAAGAGGTATGAAAGAAAAGGCAAAAAATCATCATGGCATCATTCAAAGAAACTTGAATGTGTCCTTTTTCCAGCTGAATTTCAGAGGCCCAGCGTTCAGTGTTGTCTGAGAAACCAGTAGCTGATTTGAGCCTTACTGTTAAAAATCCTTCTAACTCCATTTCACTTTCATACACACACATCTCCCTCCCCACCTCTTCGCCGAGTGCACGTACAGGATATGCAGACCTGCTTCTCCTGTTGGATCTTTGACAAGCCTGTTTAGCAGCCACTCAAAGTAGGCTATCTAAATCACTCAGAAATTAGGATTTCTACAGGACTGACAGCTGACATCATGAATTATTGTGTAAATAAGTTCCACTTCGACAGGAATTCACAAAGGAGACTCACACAGTGATTAGTGTTGCCTTCAGCAAGGCAAATATAAATGCTACGTTAATGCCTGACACAAACACAACTAATCATTGTTCATAGATGTCAGATGTCTAAATGCAATGCTGGAAATCACAGAAAAGTGCTTCCTTTAGTGCAAATAAGGAAAACACACTTTACAGGTCTTGTTTAGACTTGGAGACTTTGGTTACCGTTTCCAGGGGAGGTCAAATAAAATAGTCCACGTCCTAAAAGCAGGAGGGGTAATGTCTCTAAAGACCAAACACAAATCACCCCATCACGTCAAATTAGATAATAAGGTAGTATTGCAACTGTAAGATGTAAAATAGGACATCCCACTAGATGGCCAGAAGATCCAAAAGCATCACTGTGAATACTGCAGGTTAGGTATTTTGAATTACCAACAGGCTTCTGACATTCTTCAGTTTTATCAATGGACACTTATTAATGCATAGATAAAAGCAATTTTTTGCAGTTCATTTAAAAAAGTAAAAAAGTAATGTTTGGGAAAATCAATAAACTTTTACCTAGTTATACTTATGATACTCAAAATATTTATTGTCAGGTTAAACCTTTGGATATCTGCGTAGTTTTCAAAAAAGCTGAGGTCCATTGTACACTCATACAGATAGGTAAAAAATGCCGTCCTTACAAGTCATTGCAAATTCCACTTTTATATATTTACCAATTATTTTATCACATTCAGGCATAGTACAATTTCACCACTCAAAGAGTAAGAGGCTTTGATTCCCTGACTCTACAAATAAACTGCTCAGAACTTCACTTGCTGGCCCAGAAAGCAGCAAGATATTAAACTTCTAACATGACATTTGTGAAAAACCCAGCTGTTCTGCTGCATAGTTTACAAACCAACCTATTCCACATGGACTTTTTCTTGCTCTTGCATGCCTTTTTCATTCACAAGGCAGTCTCAATTTTTAAGTATGTGAGTGCTACTCCCAATAAGGCTAATAACCAGAAATTGATTCCAGAAAGGTTCATAAAATGGAAAAATACAGATAGAAAATAGACCATAAATAGCTATTTCTTTTAAGGGACACAGGAGCTCAATGGTGGCTGAACTATTCTGGCCTTCCAAAACCGCTTTCGAAAGCCTGGAGGAAAAACAAACCCTCTAGAAATGCTTTTGAAAAGCTGTATTTGAATATTATCGTGCTGCTTTCATGCTTGTGGCAGTAAAATTAGACCAAATGAGATGGCAGTGGTTGGTTTTATTGGCAGTGAGGTGTTACACTCTTCCACGTAACGTGTACCATTTTCAACTTCTTCCATTTTGCACATAAACAAAGACATTTCAAATTACAGGAAATAAGTTCCCTTGATGCCTTAGGTTTTAACTTTCATATTTTCAAATCCTGTATTGCTTAGTGTGTAACTCTGAAGCTTCTTGTAGCCTGCTGGCTGCTGTTCTTTTATGCTGGTTAGATAAAATAAAGCCACTCTAGCTTTGCTCTCCAAGGACACCCAGCCTGTCCTAGGCCCAAAATGTGTAAAACAACATCTCAGGAAGGGGGGGTGGAGCTTGGGGAAATTACATCATTAACTGAAGCTTTAATTAGAGAATTAACCCTGATATGCAAATGAACCAAACCTGTAGAAGTGTGAAGAACTTGTGACTCGGGGTCCATCTTGGGGTCCATCTTGGCAGTAGCCTCTGGCTCCCCAGGGTGTGCCTTTGAAGGCCCTTCAAATAAATATCCACCTTTATTCCCTTGTTCCTGTCTAGTCTCTGTTTTTTTAAGTGGCCAAATCAGGCATCACCCTAAGTGCCAGCAGAAGGCCAAAGAGGGCAGTTTAGAGGGGAGAAAGCTCACAGCTTGAAGACAATACAACCTCATTCATTTCTCCTCTCTTTATTTCACTTACATAAAAGAGAGCTGCTCTTGATCCACCTGACCTTGTGTACTACCCTACTAAGTCCCAAACAGCTTTTCTAGCTGGCAGTTCAGTGCCTGGAGGTGTGGTGTTAATGACAGTGAGAAGGAGGGATAGGGTGACAATTAAAACTCCGTTGAAAGGTAGGGCAGTTTAAAATGGCAAAATCTGGCTATTTCCTCTGCCTGCATCTGATCCCACCCTCAAATAATCCAATGGGAGAATAAATTGGACTAATTTAATTAAATACAGTAAAATAGCCTTAATTACACTGCAGAGTATGGTTGTACAGATACTGTTTTCTGAAATTTAAATTTCCACAAAAATCTAAAGGCAAAAACTTGGTTAAAGCTGTCCATAAAATTATTAATATGTGGAATTGAAATGGCAGTTCTGCATCTGTTAACCCATGACAGTAACTGGATTATGAGTCAGCACAAATCAGCAATGATTCTGGTTATGTGTGGTAACAGGAACTCAGTACTCTTTGGGAGGAGAATAATAGTTTTGGATGTATCTGTTCACACAGTGTTTTAAGAAACGAGCACTTCAGGGGTGAAATGTCAGAAAACAGACACAGAATGGAACAGAATGGAGAATTTAATTTAACCAAGCCCTACCTTGTATGAGGATGCAGGGAAAAGCAGCTGAGCTCCAAACCTGACCAAAACTTTCCTGGAGCTGGTAAATTGTAGGAAATTTGAATGAAGTGTCCCAGAGGGTCAATATGTAAAAGTGGAGCTGAAAGCAAGGGCTGAGGTATTCCTAAATGCACTTATACTCTCTCTTTTGCATATCTCTGGAACTGAATTTGATGAACAGGAAAGCATTTGAAGCACAGCTTGCTTTGCCTTGTTATCAGTGACCAAAAATGAAGTCATTTCCAAGAAAATCAGTGTGGAAAAGGGATTCTGTTAAAACGAAAACAAAAGGAATTGAATTTGAAGCATTCCTGATTTCCAAATGCTTATATTGTCACTGTATTTTAGCAGCATATTCCCCATCTGGTTAAAAGAATACTCCATGGAAATGGGCTCTTGATCCAAAAACGTGGCATTGCTTCTATTCTTTAACATTTGCTTTCCACTTCTAACGGCTCAAAACATTTGGATATAATGAGAAAAATGTACCTAAACCACACTCGCACACCAGGGAGATTGTCTGATGAGGAAACCTGGGTAGGGAAGATATCACTGGCAATTCTTCTCGCAGCACTCTCAGCATTGTCAGGTGTAAAGCACAACCCTGACAGCCTCTGAAGTGCTTCTCCACTGGTGGGACAATCACTGTGCTGAAAGTTATAAACAATAAAAGGAAGGGTAACCTGCAGGCTTGGTGTTCACTTTGATCTCATCTGTGGCTTCCTGAACACAGGGAACAGCAATTCTGGTCCCTGGTGCTCCATTTGTAGCTAGAGAGTTTGGCACGAGGATTTGAAAATGGTTCCCCATCATGGATTCTATTTAAAAAGCAAGGCAGTGTAGCAAACAACAAGGTGCCTCATTAGTTCTGCAGAGATGCTCAGCAGGGGAGACTCGTTCCTGCTCTACAATAGCAGGAATTTGAGCATAACAGAAAAAAAGGGGTTTTCTCTTTAAACAAAACCCAAGCACTTCCTTTCCATCACCACCATTTGTCATTTCAGATCCCTTTGCTCCTCTCAGGAGCATGTTCTTTCACTTCCCTAATCTTCTTAGCTATCTTTTGAAAATGTGATAGAAAGAATGAATAATTCTGTTTAAACTTTAGCTTTAAAATGACCAGATATCCAGAGAGAGCTGACATAGCCCTGCTCCTATGCCACAGTAAATCCAGCACAAAGTTCTTGAGTAAAAAGGAATATATACACACATAGAGATATATTAGATATATATTCATAACTGGAGGGGCTTGTCTGCTACAGGTTCACACCACAAAATTCTACAGTTCACATACGTGTACCTACAATGTGACAATACAGAATAGCAGAGTTATGTGACCTGCTATAGAAAAAGTTAAGAAAAGCAAATAGTTGTCTTATTTTTACAGGGAGCAAGAAATATTTTAATCTGTATTAAATATGTTGGGGATATTTATTTTAGATTTATAACAGATTCCATCTCTTAAGTTTGCCTCTTGGTAAATCCACCAGGGAAGAGCCTGAGTGGCTGGTGACATGCCAAGTCTCTTGAGCACCACTGCTATTAGAGGGGAAGCACCAAGGGACAAGTGACCACATTCCACATTCCCCTGCTGTGTTAAGCAGTATTCACCAAAAAAAAAAAAAAAAAGTGGTGAGAGATGCTTAGCAATGTATTTTAAATACACACTCATTATGAGTCTGGGAAACTTTTTTGGATTTTGTACTTTCTTGAAAACATTTGCCCCAAACAGAAAGGAAAGAGAAAAAGCCTATTTTTTGGTGTCTTTTAAAAAATCCGCATGAATTTTGAGTATTTCCACTAAAGTAGATTAGAAGAAATGCATCATTTCCATCTACTAATCCCTTTCAGTTTACTATTACAAAGAATAAACCTTTCCTTATTTAACACTTAAATCATGCTGCTGTGTGATCCTTGTCCCCAGCACAAGACCAGCATGATGTTTCTCCCTAGAGCACATTTACTGAGTTACCGATATCCATGGTAGTCTCACTCACCTCGTGAGTTCCTGCTGCCTAGAAATGTTCTTGAAGGAGCTCCTGCAGTGTTTGGTTTTCCAGAACACATGTATCAAACAGGGAAAGGGAACTATCAACATCAGAACGAATACTTTCGAGTAAAGGGAAAAAAAATGCTCCTCCCTTCACCCCCAATTTGGCATTTTCTGCTGAGCTGGTCAATGGAAATGCTGAGGGTTAGCATTGATTATTCCAGCTGAATGCAGCCAAAATCACTGAGGAAAATGCTGTCACTTAGCTGAAAAGACTGAGAACAGGAGTGGGCAGAAAAGGGAAGCCAAAACTAAAGCCTACGGCTCCAGCCTCTCTATTATCTCTTGGTCTGCTCCTCTAACTGTGCAGCTTCACCATAAAATACAATCTCTGCTGGACTTCAGCTGATACTTGCAAATTTTTTCAGCTCCTAAAGAAAACAAATTTATTTAGTAAATAAGAAGCTATAAAGCCTACCTATGGGTATCTGATTAAAATATATATTTATGGATATTTCTATCCTTCCCATGGCAGGTGCGACACAAACCAGTGTCACTGCCAGACTTGCAGGTAGTGAGAATTTTGCTTTATAGCTTACTGAAAACAGTCAAAATTGGTGAATTAGCATATGCTAAGCTCCCTATTGTGCTCTCTGCACCTGAGCAATCTCATCTAAAGTTCCTCCAGACATGTCTATGCACTACTTACAGAGATTGCTGGGCATTTATCATATTGTCTGAGTAATACTGTGACATTTGGAGTAGTCTAATTTGCTCCCATGTGACCTCTGCAAAATGAATTGTCACTATTAGGAAGAGTAAGAGAGACAGGTCAAATGTGGAATAACTGGATGCACTTAGAGCGGTCATTAAATTAGCAACATATGGAAAAAAGGGTTGGCAGCAATCAGCTCTGTCCTTTCTGCTCTTGTGAACATGAGAAAACATTTTGGGAAGGTAGCCTGCTGATCTGCTTGAATGCCTCACACACTTGGGAAACAAACAGATATGCCAAGTCTCACCATCCATCTCCCTTTATTGGAGCTTCTTTCCCAAGGATAAATTTCAGCACTTGGCTGAACTAAGCCTGAAAGGGAAATTCTTACTTGATGAGAATTGAAGGGTGGTTTTATTCTGCTGGTTTATACTCTCAAGTGGATCAAAAAGTTGTTACTGCTAATTGTGCCCAACCAAACGAACTTTGAGATCAAGGTTTCTAAATGGGATTTTCAAAAAGGGCAGGAAGCAAAGTCTTGGCATTCTGATCTTGCTAAAAAATGTTCTTGCTGCTCTTCTGAGCAGCTTATCCTTTACACTGTGGGAGTGTTTTAGCAGGATGATTATCTGTCCTATTGTAGCTGTTAGAACTCTAAACAGGAAATTGAGGTTACTTGGCACCTTCCAGTCCATCTATAGAATCAGTGTGTGGAATGACATAACATCCATTAATTTTTGTTATTCTATCTATTTTCCTGTACAATTTTTGAGCTATGTTAAACATCTTAAGAAGAAAAGCTAGGAATCTTATCAAATCAAACTTATCAGTGCACGTTCAATAACCAGCATGAATGAGGGCCTCACCGTTTTCTAATACTGCACTCACTAGAGTACTTCTGGAGATTGTTTTTGGTTCAGAGTCATTAACACCGGGACAAATATCACCAAAATCACCTTTTCTGCCTGCTGGCCTGCGTCTCTCTCAAGAACACAGCACAATTTCTTGCTCCCACCCTGTGCTGGCTCCAAAATGACCTCTGGGTCTCCGCCTTGCTAGAGGAATCATTAGGGAGATCTAGGAAGAATCATATATAGGGCTTGTGTTAAGTCCTAGCCAGGTGGGTGTCATGACTTCTGGAGCAGACTCAGTCTTTGGGAGCCCCTTGATGATGCCAAAATCTCAGTGTTGTTTAAAAACGCAAAAGTGTGCACACAGGGGTTTACAGGAATAATACACACACCAAAAAATGAAATCCAGATTCTATCAAAGTCAATGAGAAAACCCATTCTAATCGTGCTGGAGCCAGGATTTTAGCCTGTGAATTGGAAACTATGGCTGACTGAAAAATTAATGCATTGCTGAGATATTTGAAGATCCTCATTAACTTCATAATTCTGCTAATCATTTATAAGTCTAAAGATTTTTACACTTTGCTAACTGCACCTCCAAGAAAATGAGACTGAGATTTGAAAGCCAACTGGGCCCCTGTCTGCCAGCATCTCTTGCCTCACCAGCAATGCATTTGCAGCAATGCAAGTTCTGTTCATTCACAACTCTCATTCTTACTTTAAGATAGAATTGAGCGCTGTGTCCTATCTTGCTACAGCTTAATTGACAACTCTGCTGATAGAAAAGCTATAAAAGAGCATCTGTAGATTTGCAAAGGAAAAAAAAAGATTGAAGAAGTAGGAGAAGCACACTTGCCTGATTGCAATAAGTTATGTTTAGAACTGGATGTGGAAAAATCTAAGTTTAAGAGTAAGAGTTCCCTTACATGGAATTAAATCAAGCCAAATGCTAGAGGGATGCTTTGTGATCTAGCTCAAGTCCTTTCCTTTTCTCTGTGGAAGCAGTGAGATGCATTTGCCCACTGCACTGTTCATGCTTGCATCTTCCTTTCCTTTGACTGCCCTAAAGTTCCTTTCCCAGCTCAGCTCTCCAATGCTCAGTCTGAAAGGCACCAGTCTAATGGTCATAAACTTTCTCCCTTTTCACAGAGTTTAGGCAGGTGAGCACTGCAGCTTTCCTTTGCCTTGCAGCAGGAATGTAGCTTTTTGTAGCTCATCTCAAAGGTCACTCCACCTTCTTCTGCTCCCTGATAGAAAAAGGAGCTTTGAACTCAGGTAACACTGGAAAGACGTTTGCAAGGGAAGGTGTTTATCTTCACCTATTCTGACCATCTCACCTCAATAAAATAGAGAGGTTCCTCTTGAGTGATTTTTACCTCCAATTTTCTATCAGTCAGCTTATCAAAGGCACAGCAAGGAACTGATTTCCACATACAACTCATTAGGGATTGTCTGTCACAGAAAGAATGGTGACAAGAGGAATGATCACGAAGCCATGAGAAGGCAGGCACAGTGAGTGGCTCATGCAAATGCTTTTCTTCAGATGCTGCCTTTCATCATCTTTACCTCTCTGTCTAAAGTTGAGTACATCTGCTGTAGTCTGATCCCAAAATTTCAAGGGACAAAGGAATGTAAAGCTCTCCTATAAAATAAAATGTCTACAACTGCCTGAACTTCCACTGAAATAGAGAACCCGAAGCAGGAGTTCCTTGCCCGTGTTTCCAATCCCTGTCATCTGTACAAGAGGTTTCTGTGGTGACTGGATCTGTTATTTCTCCTTTTGAGAAGCACTGTACAGGAAGGAAGAGTTGCTGATACAACTGTTCCCTCAGCTCTGCTCATGTTTTGTCAAAATAGAAAGTAAGCAGGAAGCAGAGGGTATTTTTCAATGATGTGAGCAGCAGAGCTAACAATTAGGGCTTCCCCTGAAGATGGGATGGGTTTTGTGCCATGAGATGAAAAGGGAATCAAAGTCAAGAATACTTTTTCAGTGAAAAAGATTGATACAAGCATCCTGAGGCAAACTGTCACTGGTGTAATCAGAAGGAGCAGCTGTCAGAGAATAGGAATAGTCATCAATTGCTTGACGGAACATGACAGCTTGGTTCATAAATAGATTTTTCTGTGAAAACAGATCCTACACCACAGAGGCAAAAACATATTGTAAAGAGAATCAACTTTCTGCTGTGCTAGCCTCCTTCTAATTAACACACCAGTCCTGAGGCAAAAGAGGCCCTCTTCTTCAGCCCATACTGCAGACTTCTGGTGGTTTGTATCTTTTAAAACAAAAAAAAAGACCCATTTTCTGGATGGGACTCATCTACCAAATCAGTGTAGTCAAAACTACTACATGAGACCACTCTGGCTCTACCCCAGACTGAGCAGGAACTTCAGTAGAGGCTATTTTTCCTCTCCACTTACTGTTTTTTTGGAAGATTAGCATAACATGCAAGGATATTTCTGAGAAGTGCAAGACACTGCTGGGAGCGAGGTCTATAAAAAGGAAATGAAGTCTGAATAAAAAATTGCACTGTATTAAAATGAATATGCACGTGCAACACAAATATATCCATTTTTAATGACGCTTTTTATAACTGTCAGTGGAGGGGAAGGTTATGGATTTCTAATTCTGAGAGAGTGATAATAGAAAATTATGTCTTCTTCAAAGAAAGTCACGCTTAGCCCCAGCCAGGTAGATAGGGCCAGTCCAGAACGCTCAGTGATCACAGTGCAGGAAAACACTGCAAGTTCGTAAGAGCTGTGTAAAGAAAATCAGCAATAATTTAAGGAGAAATTATTCATTTTTGTGCATGCCAGGCTATGTTGTCACAACTGAGGCATTGTGCCTTCAGCTCCTCATAGAGCTGTGGCCTCTAAAATGACACAGTCACATTCCAGTCCATTTAATCCTAATTTTAATTTGGTTTTACTGCAGGTGAAAGGCAAGAAAATAAAACCTAAAATTCCTGCAGTGTTAAGTAACAGACCCAAGTTATTTTGACATTTTATGCAACAGACATAACAATTCAAGAGAATTATTCCAGCAATTTGTTGCTCCAATAACTTGCTGTGTTTATGCTTGACAACTTTGTCTTTGATGATGTCAAATTTGGTGGCAAGCTTTAAGATTTCAGTGTATCTAAGACTACAAAAGCCCGTCCTGCTTTTCATTTGCCTGCCTGAATCCGTATGTACGTCTTTATTCCTCTCTATCTCAAACAAATCTAATTTAAGGCATGTCTTGGTGCAGTTTAGATCTTTATTCCTAATCTCAGAATCACAGAACCATTTAGGTTGGAAAAGAGCTCCAAGATCATCGAGTCCAACTTGTGACCCATCCCCACCTTGTCACTAAGTGCCACATCCAGTCCTTCCGTGGACACCTTCAGGGATGGGGACCCCACCACCCCACTGAGCAGCCCCTTCCAATGCTCAAAAACCATTTTCCTGAAGAATTTCCTCCTGATGTCCAACCTGAACCTCCCCTGGCACAGCTCAAGGCTGTTTCCTTGTGTCCTGTCAGCTGGGAGAAGAGCTCCAACTTCACCTGGCTGCACCCTCCTCGTTGTTCCATCGTGGAGTACCTTGAGGCCCCTCTCAGTGCTTGGGCCCAGGAATTTTGGGACAGCTCCAAAGAGCTCTTGGAGGGGTGAAGAGGGGTTAACCCCATGGCTGTAGGGAAAGTGTGTGAGCAGCTCAGGGAGAGGGCAGAGAAGGGACAGGAGACTGCCCCGAGAGAGGGATGACCCTGGTCCCGGTGCCCTGTGGGCGCCTCCTTGTCCCCCAGCACTGCGAGGGGGATCCTGGAGAGGGTGAGGGCGGCGGGGGCTCCCCCAGGAGGTGGATGAGGGGATGTGCCTGTGTGAGGAGATGCTGGAGGCAGCAGGAAAGCTGTAAAGTTTCCGTGTAAAGTTATTTAATGATACTTTTTTTCCTAATCATGAACACCCAGTGCGTGGTTTGGGCCTGGTGGCTCTGGGCAGACCAGTGCCTGTCCCACCCCAGGAGCCCCAAAGAGCAGCTGAACCCCTGCTCTGCTGGATTTTGCAGGGCAAACCTCTCCTGCAATTGCAAACTGAACTCATTCACCTCAAGTGACGCTTTTAAGGTTTGAAAAAGTCTACCTCTGGCTATCAGCACTATCTGGCTATTTTACAGAAATTAACCTGTTCTGATGTGGGGCACAAGCAGAGATGCCAAAACAGAGCTGCTCAGGTGCCATCTGTGGGCTCAGCTCTTTGGTAAATATTTATACTAAAGAGAAACTGACACGCTTATGTGAAGGAACCCCTAATTTTTTGCTAGGGGCTCTTCTTTCTTTCTATTTTTTGTCTTTACCACTGCAAGTCCAGTGCTAAGAGACAGATCTGCTTTCCCCCCACTTCTTAAATTCGTCATGTAAGTATATTTTAGACAGAATCTGTGGCAGTGTTGCTTGACATTGCAGAAGGACTCTGGGTGTGTTGATTGTTAAGGGCCTGGTGCATGCTCAGCTGCATGGCATAAACAAACTGTCAGAATTTTCTTTTAAATCAGGATTTAAAAGAAACCCAGGGCCAGAACTGCAGGGCTGTTTCACTGTTTAACTTCTCGTTTTCTCTGTGACTTGGATTTCTGTGTGCAACTTGGCTCATGGGAGAGCTTTGGGGTCATTTCTCTTCAGTCTCTGCCTTGAGAGGCTCCTACTCTTTGTTAGAGCAGGAGGGAAGATTGTCAGTGATAGTGATCCTGACTGGGGTAAGAAAGATTTCGGTTTATCCAAAAGGTGTTGTCAAATAAAAGACCAACTGCAAGAGAAAGGAATGATTTTCAAATTTAGTAATACTCAAAACAGTCTAATTAAAATCTGAATTTTGGTTTTTTGGTTTGTTAGGTTTATTTGGTGTTTTTTTAATGGGAGAAAGACCTGGAAGCTTGGGACTAGCAATTATAAAGATGAATAATTGCATAATAAATACCAATCTGAGCCTTGGTAATTAGACCCCACAGCACTTTGATTTTTCAAATGAGAATCTGGTGCTGAATGGATTGCAAGAAAGGCAAGCAAAGTATAACAGATGTAAAGAAGTAGTTTGCAGTCATATTTGCACTAGACTGGTGTAGGTGTGGTATGCCCCAGTACAGAATTCACCCTGTTTTGCCACAGAGGAAACTTGATAATTTGCACTCAGCTATAACCTAAAGGCCCAAATAGAACAGGTAGGGCCGGGATGTGACAGTCTCAAATGTGCTCTAAATAAGCAAAGCACGGCCTAACCACGACAGAAAGGAACTTCAAAACTGGGCTTAAAAAGTTTCATCCCTCAGGTCACGGTGGGTATCTTGCAGGACAGCTAATTAACTAAGTAAGTTATTTGTATGTCACTTGCCATTTCGTATGGCCAGTAACAGTACATTTAAACTACATATTAAACCAGATTCATGCATAGAATAGGATTCTTGTTAGATTTTTTCTTTAAGCACAATTTGAATTTTCCAGGCTAGAAGCTGATTCACACTCTAATGCTTAAAGAACCACATCCCCATCTTAATTCCTTTAATTCTTAATCCTAGAATTTCAGGACTAAGTATAGGAATCCATTGAAGTATAAAATGATTACTCTCTATTATACTCCTTGTAATACAGATATGTGAGAGAATATTCTCTGAGAGATCTGTTGAAGATTATTAGAAATAAACTTCCTCCAGCTGGTTGTTCACTTAACAGCACCTGAGTTGATTAAATGAACCTCAGCAAATGACTGCCTGGAGGATAAGAAAAATTCACAAACACAAGTTAAATTCTGCATGGAAGATTTTCTGTGCAGCATGGACAGCTCCATTTTCACAGCCTTTATTGAAATCAATTACTATCTCAAGCAAAAAAAAAGTATAATGAGGAATTTAATTTACTGGTGTGTGATATGCATTTAAAATAAAAATCTGAAGACAGAAAAAACAATGAAGAAGAAAAAATAAAACCTAAATTGTTTTTTATTATGAAGTGATGTCCAGAAATTAAATTAAATTCAGGGGTTTAAAACTGCATGAGACTTCACTTGTCCAGCATATGAGTCTTTCCCCCATTTATTACAGTGCAATTTCACAGCAATTGTAGAGCATATCTAAGTAAAAAAGAACCTATATGACTTAATTTTATACATGATTTTTCTTATTTCAGCTTATTTTTGCTTTCTTATTTCAAATTAGCATGAAGCCCCCTCTTCTGTGTACCGAAGCCAGCCCCAGATATTTCAGTATTCATGTCTTTCACCTCTCTTACCCCATTTGCAAGCAAATCAGGCATCACTGATAAACTGAGTGCAGCAACTGCTGTAGCACTGAATCTTTATTTTCTAGTACTTTTGCCACTGGATCCATGTGTAGAGACTTGATTTGCACTCAAAATCTATTTGGCAGGACAGTCTGGTGCTTGCACTCGCCCTTGAAGGTCAGAGATCCCACTACCTGCAAACTGCTGTGGGAGAAATACCCCTGCACATGTTAAATCTTAGTTCATTTAAGAGAAAATACCTGAATAAGGTCAGATGTACGGCTTGGTTGAGAATTAAATGTTTAAAATTCAAGAGCACTGAGGTTTCACTCAGTCTCTTCTCTAATGAGAGCTCTGTGCAGACACCTGAATATTGGACAGGCTTATGTTGCATGTATTTGGTTTGAATTTTGCAAGCCTTGTTTTGGTGAAGGTGTCCTGGGTTGCAGTGTATTCTATTACCATCTTCATGAGCTGTGAAACCAGGTGGGGCAGTGCTTCCTTATCTCCTCCCTCCGGACTCTGTTCTGTTAATGGGAGCATTTGTGCCTTGCCAAAGGACTCATAGATAATGGGCTCTGGGCTATCTCCTGTTAATGGGCCCATCAGTGCCTCACCACCCCATTGTGAGATGCTCCGCCTGGGAGGGGGCACTGAAC
>VZRR01007520.1:129306-165082 GCA_013398015.1 Oreocharis arfaki
TTCAAACCAAGACAGAAGGCCTTGTTGACTCATGGAAATACCAAGTGTTGAATCATGGAAATTTACTAATTTAAATGGCTACACTTAGTCCTTCTGGACTCAGGAAAAAACTCATTTATGCCAGTTCTGATTCACCATCTGATTTTTATCACTTGTATTTTCATTCCCTATTTAGAAGGAGAGCAATGCAATTATAAGTTCAACCTTTTTTTTTGTTTGTTGTTGGCTTCTGCTTCCTGCAGCAGATAACAGCTTCAGAAAGAAGAGTTCCTCTCTTTCTGACCTACTCCTTTACCTGTGTTTGGTGCCCCTTCCTCTTGGCTTCATGCTCCCACCACTTTCCTTCTTCAGACCGTGTCCTCTTGAGCTGATTCAGATTTTTCTCCTCAGACAGGGAGTCTCCAAGTTTCCAGGCCTTAATCTCCTCTGTGCCTTCTGGTTACTCCAATGTCCTTGAAGGACTTTTAAGATCCCAGATGTCCGATCTTCAAATCCATCTGGCTCTGTTTATTGATGCTTGTTAGGGTTAGTTGTAGCAAACTTGATGTTTTGGTGATTTAATGATCAAATAACAATAAGATTTTATGAAGAAACTTAACTAGTGCTGGATAGAAGTGGGCACTGCTTACAATTAATTAAAAGGACCAATTAAAATTAGTTATGAAAAATAAATCATTTCCAGCAATAGTGCAGGTGGAGGGAGAAAGAGAGAGATGGAGATATGGGACAGACCTCTCACTTCACTTTCTGGATCTGAAAATACACTTAGTAATGGCTGATAGCAGAGATAGCAGAGTAATAACTTGCTCTGTTCTCTGCCCTCTGTGTTGGTTTTTCAGTTTTGGTTACTTAATTTAGTTCATTATTTGGGAACCAACCAGGCAGACCTAATACCTTCTTTTTCCCCTTTGAAAGCTTAGAGCCTAAATTGACTTTGATGGATAATGCAACTGAAGGCTTAAGAACAGAAAATTAAATCCTGGGGACAGTAAAAATGTTTATTAAAGCAATGGATCCACTTAAACCAGTAAAATTTAATAAGACAATTAGAATGCATTTATTTGCATTCATATCAGACTCTGTTCCTCCAGCTTTAGCATTGCCAATTATGTTTTGCATGATACTTTTTATTATGATCTTTTGGTAACACAAGCATTTAAATCTAGACATTTTACCCTGTTCTTTTACATCCCATCCTTTCATCCTGGCATTTCTTGTAGGTGTTTTGGCCATCATCAGTTAAGTATCCAGCACTTTCCTAGCTTATTTTCTTTCAGGTTTATAAGCTGAACCAATAGGTTTGCTCAACTTCGACTACAGCACTGAATTACAGTCAAATTAAGCTGATTTATTTGCACTCAATGTTGCATTAATTAGTAGAATAAAATAACTAACTGGCATGTGAGCAAGATTATGGGGTTTTAGTTGTAGGATAATGCAGTTTTATGGAGTAATCAGATGCTTTGGAATGTTACAGAGCTGTTAAAGTATATCAAAAGATTCTTTGGTGTCTTCAGATCAAAGAAATGGTAAGAAAAAATTAGGAATGACGGACCAGGAGGTGATTACTTGTCATAGGGAGTTCCCTGTAGCTAAACACATATTTGAAAAAGGTCTCTCCTTCTATTTTTCAAGCTTCCTTCCATTGTTTCCAGGAGAAGAATAGGACTTGGCAGCATTCCTCTGGAAATCAATCATTTCAGGCTGGATCCAAAGCCAAAAGAAAGAGGTAAAAATTTCTTTGACTGCACAAGGAGATAATTCCCTGAGCATGGTGTGTTGTCTTGGTGATAAAACATGTTTCCTTGCTAAGCTTTATTTAGACACTGCTGTCCTGCTTGGGCTAGAAGCTTCAGCACTGTAATCATGAGCTACCAGACCTGTACTGCAGCGAGGCTCTCCTGCCTTGCTGTCAGTGCAGTCACACTTCCTGAAGCATAATTAATTTGGGTATTTGTTTCATAGCTTGTCGCTTCTCCATCCCCTTCACTGCTTATTTCTTTTTCCTTTGTTACCCTTCTTTCATAATCACTGATTTTTCTTTCTGGTCTTTTATTATGTTTCCACAGATTTGCTTGGAGGCTCACAGGAATCCTTGGAAACTCTGCCTTCATGTGGGGAAGTGCTTTGTTAAAACATTTTTATCCAAAAAAATCACTGCAGACTTTTGCCAACAGCTTAAGTCCCTTGCCTTTCACCGAGGGCCATGTTATGTGGCAGTAACCCTTGTGCATTTGAGAGAGCAGCACTGGTACACTTCAGATGGGATAAAATTGTGTGATTTCCACTTTGAAGCTGCACAGCTACAGCTCCACGGCTGGAGTTAGCCCAGACTTGAAGTAACTTGTTTAAAGAGGTACTCCATTTCTGCTCATTTTAAATATATGTATTCTCTTCACCAGAGTGAGAAACACCCCAATAAATTGTGATCTCCACTGCTTTGAACAGTTTTACTCCAGTTCAACCAGTTCTGCTGACAGCCTCATAAAGCTGTGTGGATACTGGAAGTTGTTGCTGGTGGCTCTTGGGGCATTTTGGCACAGAACGCAGTGTTCCTGAGAGTGTGCACCCCACACACACCAAGTAGTATATTGGTAAGAATCCATAATGAATTGGCATAGCAAGGATAAGAAAGTGCTTATCAGAATATTTCAGGGAGAGAATCCAATCCACATGATGAGGCCTCCCTTAGTTTAAAAGTAGAACTGTTCAGATAAGCCACATAATTTCAGTTAAATTCAGAAACAGCAAATGGATAGCATATTTAGCCTAAGGGAAAGTTCTTGATTTATTTTAACTTGTATCTGGTAGTGAAAACCGTATTTTTTCCATGATTGGAACTATGAAGACCTTAAATACATATTTTCTCCTCTCGTATTTCCAATACAAAGATAGAGATTTTTGCAGAAGAAGCTGATGCTTCTCAGCTGATAAAGTTATCAGCTCTCCCCTAATAATACATTTAATTCCAAGAAAGTCAGACATGAAATCTCATCTCTGCCCAAAGACAGATAAAGCTGTTTGGGTCCAGTGAGACATTCTTGGTATGTGAAGGCATTGACATCTGTTATCTTGTGGAAAATTAGGTTTAGACAGAGCCGATCCTTTCTGTGAAAGTGAGATGTCCAAACTCCCAGTGAATTTATATCATGACCTAACCTTAAAGTTACTATTTTCAGCTGAGTATGAGGTGGAATTACAGCCACAGAAATGGACTGATGCCTCCACAGGTATTATTTGCGTGCTTCGGTGTGGATTACCAACCCTGGGAGGGCCAAAGGGAAGCTGTGTGTAGGAATATATATGGGCTGTGTCTAAGAATTTAGCAAAACTGCAGTTCAAGGTGACTCACCCCATCCATATGAAGACACCAGGAACTCTTGTTGCCATCCAGGCAGCAAGGAACTGCTTGTTGAGGATATTCCCCATGTGATCGTTACTGTTTGCAAAAGATGCCAGTAAATTCTGGGGTTTTGGCAAGCATTCTGTGTCTGTACAACACTAGGGAAAGGTTCTATCATGATATGAGGTTCCACTAACATTTGAGGGCTTTCTCTCAGATGGAGAAATGATCAGAAGGCTGGGGCACCTCTGCTCTGGAGACAGGCTGAGAGAGTTGGAGTTGGTCAGCCTGGAGAAGAGGAGAGTCCAGGGACACCTTAGGGTGGCTTTCCAGTATTTAAAGAGGGTGTGTAAGAAAGATGGGAACAGACTTTTTAGCAGGGTCTGTAGTGATAAGGAAAGGGGTAATGGTTTTAAACTAAAAGATGATAGATGCAGACTGGATTTTAGGAAGAAATTTTTTATGATGAGGGTGGTGAGGCACAGGAACAGGCTGCCCTGCCAAGGTGGTGGATGCCTGATCCCTGGAAATATTCAAGGTCAGGTCAGATGGGGCTCTGAGCAACCTGATCTTAATGCCTTATCAGGCCACCTAAAAAACAGAGACTAGACAAGAGTAAGGGAATAAAGGCAGGTATTTATTTGAAGGGCCTTCAAAGGTACACCCTGGGGAGCCAGAGGCTACTGCCAAGATGGACCCCAAGATGGACCCTGAGCCACGAGTTCTTCACACTTTTATAGATTTGGTCCATTTGCATATCAAGTTTAATTCTCCAATTTGAGCTTCAGTTAATGATGTAATTTCCCCAAGCTTACCCCCACCCCCCCCTTCCCCAAGATGTTGGTTTGCATTCTGGGCCTAGGACAGGCTGTGTGTCCTTGGAGGGCAGGCCTGGAGAGGGTTTGTTATGTCTATCTGGCCTGAGAGAGCAGCAGCTCACAAACTACAAGGAACTTCAGAGTTATACTCTAGACAGTACAGGATTTTAAATTATAAAAGTTAAAACTTAAGGCATCAATCTAGTGGAAGATGTCCCTGCTCATTGCAGGGAGGTTGGACTAGATGATCTTGAAAGGTCCCTTCCACCCCAAACTATTTGGTGATTCTATGATGAATTCCTAAGCACTCACCACTGACACTTGTATGTAGTTCATCTCCTCTTAAATTTTGAGATAGGTGAGGTTCAAGCCTTGGCACAGTACAAGATTTTATATTAAAAAGACATTAACTGTGGTAACTAGCTCATGTTCCTGCTAACAAATAACCTTTCCAGTGTCATGCCACCAGCTCGTATGGGGTAGTGAAGAGGAGGTGCTCAGGACCACACCACTGACATATGGAACCACAGAGTCACAAAATATCCGAGGCTGGAAGGGGCCTCTACAGCTCCTCTGGCCCAAGCCCCCTGCTCAAGCAGGGACACCTGGATCCCATTGCCTTGGGCTATCTCCAAGGAGGGAGGCTCCCCAGCCTCTCTGGGCAACCTGCTCCAGTGCTCAGTCACCCACACAAAACAAAAGTGTTTTCTGATGGTCAGACAGACCCTGCTCTGATTTACTCTGTGCCTCTTTCTTCTGTCACCAGTGAAAAAGGCCTGACTCCACCTTCTTTGTGTCCTCCCTTCAGATATTTATGTCCAGTGACAAAATTCCCCCCCAGCTCTTCTCTGGGCTAAACAGCCCCAGTTCTCTCAGCCCTCCCTCACACGAGAGATGCTCCAGCCCCTCCATCATGAGAGGTGTTTGGCTTGACTCTCCCCATTAGTTCCATATTCCTTCTGCCCTGGGGAGCCCAGAAGTGGACATTATATTTAGGCATGACCTGGGTTCTGCCTAGAGAACTCCTGGATCTTCTGGGGACAAGGTTCAGACCTATCAGGGAACTCCTGGACAGGAATTCCCAAAGGGCAGCCAAGAAAGGGGCCAGCCTCTATGTTGAGCTTACGGAACTCTTCTTCCAGGATAAAATAAATTTTTAACTACTTAACTAATTTTGGAAGGAGGAAATTATCCATCAGGGTGTTTTCCTGGGATCTTTCATGGCAGATGGGGCCTTTTTATCTAATACATTTATTTCTGTTTTCTGGGAGAGGATGGTGGCAGTAGAAAACTGCTCCAGTGAAGGACCTTAAACAGGATCAAGGCAGGAACAGTACCGCTGTCAGGAGCAGGCTCGTAGGTAGGAAGTGACAGACAATCCAAGAGTAGATTTACAGGCATGGAAATTTGTTGCCCACTGTGCTTGGTCCAAGACTTAAAAGAAGCTCAGCTGCTTCTGTACTAGCAGACGTTAAACATATGATATTTACTCACCAGTTTTCTGTGCTATCACTCAAGCTTGCTTGCTGCAGGCACTGAGTAGTTTCACCACAAGTTCTGCTGCTTCTCTAGCACTTCTGGGTGTCAGGTGAAGCTCATGACTTTGTTTTTCACATGAGCACTGACAGAGTCACAAAGGGTATTCTGAAGGACTGTTAACTAAATATGACTGGAGGGCTGCTATGTCTTTTTAATGATGTTTTCCAAAAAAAATGGTGCCATTCATATTACTGCACCTAATTAGATATTTTTCACATATGGTTTTGTTTTGTTCCCAGAAAACCAACTTTTTTGCCTGTTCTCAGTTTGAAGGTCTTGACTGCAGTATATTAGTGTATATTTCTGAAACACTTTACACACTGTATTAAAAAAGTGCTTGAAAAGTTGCTGCTGTTACACCTTACAAGAAAACCTCTCAGTAATGTGCAGGTTAATTCCTGTGCTGGCTGTGAGCAGGCAGTCAGACCTTAAGGGTGTGAACTACTCCCAATCTTAGACCAAGCAAAGGATCTAACTACCAAAGTCCAAATTTAAAAGTTTCCGTAAAATAATTGTACCAGTGAAAAAAGGGTAGGTAAACTCTATCCAGTTATCTTCTCAGGCAGAACCCTCATGGGCATTGCAGGCAAGTTTTAAATCTAATGAGGCAGCTGCCTAAAAACCATGTGGCAGACGATCATTTTGTTAAAAATCCACAGCAGTTAAGGAACCTTAAATGTTATGACTCAGCAGTCATTAGATTCAACAATAAACCTTGTTGATCACCACGGCCAAAATGGGATTACAAAGTATTTTGCTCTTTGGTCTTCCAACAGTCAGCAGCTCAGGGCCTTCCAGAAGTGCTTTCCTTTCTGTTTAATTGTTACTGACTTAAGGTCTCAACACATCTGCAACTGTGTCCTTTCTTTGTAGGTGCTCCATAGACCCTTCTCCTGGAAAATCTTTCTTGAGTCCTAAAACTCACAGTTGCACTTTCTGAGCCAGGAAAACCTTCAATATCACAAATGCTTGGTGGCTTGGAGAGTCGGGACACTTTCATTTGAATCGCTCCCGTAGCAGCCTTGTGCTGAGCGTCCTAGCCTGAAAGTTTGGATGTAAGCCTTAATGTCAGTGGGTAAAGACAAAGGAATCTGCCAGGTTTAAATGATCTGCAGCAATATAACCCCACTGAGGGAAACACGATGACCTCCTCCTCCTAATCTCCAGTACATGTTAAAGTAAAAAGGCTGAGTTTCTTTCATAAATTGCCTGAAGCTTAAAATCATGGGAAGCCTGTCACCCATGCTTAAATAGCAATGTAAAACTGCTCCAGGAATAATTAGCTGGAAAACTTATGTAGGTAACAAGGTTACATTACAGCTCACGTTTCTCATGTTGGCTTCAGACAGAGCCTGCTTTCACATACATCACTGTTGTCATGCCTGCTGCTCCTGAAAAAAAATCTAGAGTTTTTGGTTTCTTTTTTTTAATAGAGCAGTAATGGGAATCATGCCAGTTATATGGAGTTACTTCCTTTTGTCAGTACTTTTATTTGTAATGTTTATTTTTTAAGTAATTTTTTTTTTATTACTCTAAATCACTTTTTATTCCCCGTACCAGTGCAAATATTGTAATATAATAAAATGCAATGATGGAAGCCTTTCTGGTTTGTAGTAGCCTTTTCAAGAAACTGATGCAAAGGAAGGACAAAGAGGGAATATGTAACCTTTCTGGAACAGTGTTATCACCCCTGAATAATTGCTAAGTAATGCACTCTGAAACAGCACAAATGTAGAAGCGACTGAGTTAAAGTCAGTGCCCCTCTTGTGCCCATTTTTTTTGTTAGTAGGACACCCAGCTTGGATGGAGTTGTGATTTCACATTAAGAGGACATGACTTAGCTGCTAAAAGGCTTCTCAGTATTCTGAATCATTTCCCCCGTAATGCACCAAGTCCCAGCTAACCCTGGATGCAAATTTGATGAAGATTCAAGAATCAGTTGATGAGCGTTCAGAGGAATAAGCTGTTCACCAACCCAGTAAACATTTATCAGGCTTCACCCTAAACACACCAGGGTCTGCTTTACCACATGTGTAAGGGAGCAGCAAAACCAAAAGTCAGAGGAGAACCTAAAGGAGGATGGTTTATACCTTCACAGTTTTTACAGGTAAATTACTTTATAAAAGCCAGGCTGATGTTGTTTATTTTGCAGCTGACCCCACAAACCTTCCAAAATGCAACCCCTATGTACTAAGACTTGAACTAGAAAAAGGTAGTAGATAGTGAGATGTCTATTAAATAGCTAACAAGACTGCTTTAGGGAACTTACATGAGATCAGACACTGCTTTTCTTAATCACCACTTAAATCCTCTCTGTAGCGTGTTGATATCCATAAGTCCAAACTGCTACCTGTTTTTATCTATTTGCATCTGATATGAGGCCAAATAACAAACAAACTCCAGGGTTTCCATGCATCTTGATTCCAGTTTGGACTGGCAACTGTTTTTAAAAGCAGAATCCCCAAAGGAAAACCTGTCACCACAGACATCTAAAGCGGGAACTGCCTGGGGGATGGACAGTAGTTAACGGCAGGTTGGGTCATTACAGAAGCAGGTGTCACTTTGTCATTGTTCTGACTCACTTGGTGCCTTGGTGCCAGCTGCCTTTGCAAGCCCAAAGGCCAAGACTTGCTTCATTACCACGGAGGGAATTTCAGGTATCTAATTAGCAGGTGCTGCGTTGGCCTGGTAACTATTGACGTACTAAATTAAGAATCAGTAGAAAATTGAATTATTCAGATGCATAATGATGACAAGCATCACTTTTCTCACCTGTCAATTGCAATCTGTTCCACTGGCAAAACCAAAGTTTGCCGGCAGAAGACTGCAACTCTTGCTGTAAACTCCTGTTAGATGACATTGCAGGAACTTTTTGGAAAGGGCACCAAATAGAGGAGTCTGCCCCTTGTCTGTTTTTCATGCCACCCCAGTGTGTGTATTAGAAGCAATATACTAATTCCAGCTCTCAAGAACAGGTTTATGCTGTGCTGTTCCAGCTCCCTGCTAACGCTTTCATGCTCTGGTTATTTGCTGCATTATGATTTTGGTGATAGGAACTGGTGAGTGCTCAGCCTGTTGAGGCTGTTTAGATCAACCCTTCCATATTTACTGAGATATTTATTTAGATATCATTCATCAATGAAGCACAAAGGTGGCATTCTGCCCCACTTTCATTTCTAGGTGCTGCATGAAGAAAATGAGAGCTATATGCAAAGCATGCAGAGTAGCATGGTCTTAGCAGGGGTGTTCCGTGCAATTTCTCTTTACATTGGGGTTTATCCATTTGTGACAATTTTTGTTGCATTGTATCAATGCTCAGGCAAACAGAGGCATTAGAAAAGAGACTGGTAATGCAGTGCGTGCTGCCTGTCACATGTAATTGTCAGCTCATGGGATTGTGCTGCTGGGCTGTTCCCTGACGTGCCCACAGTGGCAGTGGCTGCAGGTGGCACAAGCACAAGGCACATGGCATTCCCTTGCACTGGCAGGAAGCTCAACAAGGTTCAGCATTTGTGCTGGCAGCAGATATCACCATGTTGTGTGAGAGTGTTGGTCTGCTTGAGGGTAGGAAGGGATCAGGACAGGCTGGGTCCATGGGCCTGTGGTCTGAGGGTCCACAAGGCCAAAGATCTGGTCCTGCCTTGGGTCACACCAACCCCCTGCAGCTCCAGGCTGGGGCAGAGGGGCTGGGAAAGGCCCTGGGGGTGCTGGGGACAGCAGGACCAGAGCAGTGACTGTTCCCCTGTGCTGGACACTGGTGCGGTACCTCTAATCTGTGTCCAGTTTTGGGCCCCTCAGGACAAGGAAGACACTGAGGGGCTAGAGGGTGTCCAGAGAAGGGAACGGAGCTGGGGAAGGGGCTGGAGCACCAGGAGGGGCTGAGGGAGCTGGGAAAGGGGCTCAGCCTGGAGAAAAGGAGGCTCAGGGGGGACTTTCTGGCTCTGCACAACTCCCTGACAGGAGGGGGCACCTGGGAGGGTCAGGCTCTGCTCCCAGGGAGCAGGGACAGGACAAGAGGGAATCACCTCAAGCTGTGCCAGGGAAGGTTTAGATTGAATATTAGGGACAATTTGTTCATCACAAAGGTTGTCAAGCCATGGAACAGCCTGACCAGGGCAACGTTTGAGCCATCATCCCTGAAGGGACTTGAAAGATGTGTAGATGTTGTGCTTAGGGATGTGGTTTGGTGGTGGACTTGACAGTGATGGTAGAACAGCTGGACTTGCTGATCTTAAAAGTCTTTTCCAACCTAAATGATTCTATGATTCTAACAGAAAGCTCATATCTATTTTTTGAAAGACTGACTCCCTTTCCATTGGGTCAGTTCCAGGATTTAGTACTTCTAATGATCCCTGTTTTCTTCCTTCAGGGAGGGAAAATTTGATTAAAACCAAACTCAGATTAAAGTAAACAGTCCAAGTAATAAACTGAATTGCTCTAACCCATAGTGTGAATGCTTTGCTGTAGTTCTGACAATAACTCGTTGGAAAATGAAGGAAGGACTTGGAATTGGTTCACATAGTAGACACCTAACGCTGAGAAGGGTCTCAGGTACTCTTGAGCAAGTAATCACACTTAGATGATTAAAATCCTAGCCATGAGCTCAGTACAGACAGCTTTGTGTGTATAAACAGACAAATTTTTCATGTATACACAGATGAATGTGCAGGTGTGAGGCAGGGGCTTGTGCTTTCAAATTTTGCAGGTGGGGGAAATATAAAATACTGCAACTTTAGTGTAAATTTCCCTGTGGATATGATTTTCCAGACTAAGTTGTATCTACACGAGCTTGTGCACAACAGTCAATAACCTTTTGCCAAAGGACAGGGAAAGCAGTGAGACACTGGAAGGTTTCTGTGGCTCTGCCTGGGTTCAGTCCACAGCCTGCACCACCTCTTTGCCCATTAAAATTTTTCTCTTCACTTTTCCTGAAGTCTGATAGCGTTGGGTGTGCTCAGGAGTTTGTGCAAGTTCGCAGGCAGCTTGTCAACGAGAAAATGCTGTTGTTTCTACCTGCTCAGAGCCCAAGCAAAGCCCAATATCCCTTTTACATAACTTTTACACAGGGGGTGAGGTTTATTATAGGACTGCTGTGCCTGGCAGCAAAGTTGGCTTTAGAGTTGGAGGAGAAGCACTCGTGATCTGCAGGACACAAATCCCTTGGAGAGAAGCTGTTTTCAATAATTCAAGAGGCATTTGTTACATCGAGCTAGGGAACTGTGGGCACAAAGTTTGCCTCAAAGTGATGTGAGGGAAAACTCTCATGACTCAGAGGCTTGGTTTTGACTGGATGTGGACCTCAGCCCTGCTGCACAGATTCCATCAAAGACCCTGCTGCTCAGAGGTGGGACCTGCTTTGCTTTAGTTTTGGGTTCCTGGGGGAAGTCATTCCCTACTATGGTCCTTTCTAGCCTCAATTTATTCATCTAAGGCTGAAACTAGTTATACTCCATAAATAAACTTAGCATAGGAGCTCTTTTAGGATTAATTTTTTAATCTCCTTTGTCTTTAGCCATAGGTTTCTATGGGGGAAACATAGAGGTAGAGTTTCTGTTACTAACTTACTATAGTCACACCTATATTTATAATAATAATCAGAGTGAGGAAATACACTCTACTCAAGGTCACGAAACAAAGCTGGAGTTTCAGAAATGTAATAAATGGAAACATCAGATATATTTTGAAAGGTTAAGATGCCCTCATTATGATTTGCTTTTTCTTACAGGAAGACTCATATTTAGATGAGATCTACCATGAAATTAAGGAGTCTACTTGTCAAAAAAATTACTATTTGTAGTCAGACTCATATCTGTAGATATGAACTATGATGTTGAATCAACATGGATTTTAATTTTAATCCTTAATATGTGGCTTAAGAAAAAGATAAAGAAAACCTGAGGTCATTAAGGGTCCTGGCTTACTCTGAATTTGTCTCAAATCAGTGCTCTTAGTTCCAGTGAAACTTGTCACACAACCTTGTTACAGAAGGTCTTTGTTCCTTTTCAGTTTTGGAATCAGCTTTTGACTGGGATAGAGCAACAAACATCCCGGTCAAAATGGAAGTGGGTTTTGGTTTTGTATTTAAAAGGAAGGGATGAGGACATTGTATTGGCTTTTATAAATACAAGGAAAATGCAATTCACATTAGCAGAACAAAGGGCTGAGAACAAGGCTTTAATGACAAGAAGTTTTTTCTGTTTGAGGCTACTGTACTTGCATATAAACTGAGTGCCAAGATGAGCCCAGAAGGTCTAATTTTGTTTCTTTGCTATTTAACTAGAAAGGAATAATTTCTTCAGTGTTCTCCCTTGTAGCAAAAGCTATTGCATTAGAAACAGTAAGAGAGATGCAGACTTGAGTCCATCTTGGTGTTGTTACTAGCAGCACATCCTGCTCTAAATGTATTTGCTGCTATGCTGCAGTTTGATCCAGATGTTATTTCACAGTTCCATATTATATATGAATAAAAAACAGTTTATATAGCCTTAAATGACTCCTCAGGTGACCAAAAGTATCAAGAGAACAAAGCACTGATACTTCCCTGGTTTTGAATTTTCAATGATTACTTCACTATAAAATTGTTAAAATGTAGATTGTTTTGGTTTTGTTTTACCACACTCTTGTTAGAGTTTCAAAACACCCAAAACTAGAAATAGAAATGGTATTTGTGCAGCCATCCTACATTGACTGTATTTTGGGTCCATGTGACAGGTCACCTAATCTTAATTTCATTATAAAAAACCCCAAACCTCTTTGCCAGTATCTTGCATTTTCGTGGGACTTCCCACACTGGAAAGTAAAGTTGTTTTCAGAAGTTTAAGGAATTCGAGCTTGGTGGAAGTCAAACTATAGTCAAGGAGAGTTGCAACTTCCTTATATATTAAAAAAAAAAAAAAAATTCATTATTGTCTATGAAATCTTCACCTACCACACAGCCTTAATGGAAAATCTGCAACAGCAGAGATGCTGTCCAAAGTGAAGCCCAGCTGGCTCAGAAAAAAAGAAGAGGCATGAAGTAAGTTCATGTTTTGACATTCCTGTGAAACAATTTCATGGACAAATTTCATGTAGATTCCGAGGAGAGGGCATGTGTTATGTTTAGAAAGTTGCATTCAGAAAAAACTGGTTTCAAACGTTAAAGGAAGAATATATGGAACAGCCAAAACCACATATGCCAAATGTGAAAATAGAGAAACATCCCAGTTTTGGTAAACCACTCTCCTTTAAAAGCAGTTGGAAAGGCAAAAAATCAGTTGCCATCACTCCCCTTGATATTTTTATTATATGATATTTTCAGCCTAATGAAGTTTGATTTTTTTTTTTCCCAAACTGTAGTAGAGCAAAACTACAATTAACGCTCAACCAGCGAGTGAATCGAATGCTACCTGTAATTACATCACCTTGGTAATGCAGGAGGATTCTGCACAAGACTGCTTTTGCAATTTAAATGGATTTTTCTACGGGAAAAATCACTCAGTATCAAAAAACGTGTGGAGGAAAATTCTGTATGGCTGCCTTGGGCGTAATGAGCACTTGAGAGCAGCCAGGTTTGCATTCAGCTCTGGCATTGCTCCAGCCTGTGACTTGGAAGAGTTGTTTGGCCTCTTCATCATTTGACTTTCTGAAAAGCGAAATGAAGAAATTCATGTGCTGGGGGCTAAGAAAGCAAATCAAGATTTTTTTCTCTTAAATGTGTCAGCGCCTGGCAGCCTATGCCATGCTACTGGGACTTGTTTCACAAAGAAGTAACAACATTTGCAGAGCAGGTTTTATTTGCTAGAAAATTAAAGCCTTTAAAGTTGTCCGTGTCTCTGCCATCTTTTGAAAATCGTGGTCTATACAGCTCCTTCTCATATTTGCAATCCACAATCTGTAAATGAACATTTTTGTAGCCGCAGGTCATGTAAAATTCACGGCTGGTATTTGAGGCTTTCATCTTCCGAAGCAGCTTGCAAAGGTGTATGGTGGAAAAGCCACACAAATAATTTTGCAGTTTTCTGCAGTTTGCTTGTAAAATACATTTAAAGTTGGGTTTTAAAAAATTACAGTTGGAATAGTTTTCAGTAAAACTTTTGGTGGAAAAAAACATCTTGAAATCCCACACCAAACATCTCAAAGAATTATGCATGGGGTTTCTCACGGAAACAAGAATGCTGTGGGGTGCTTTACAGAGCAAAAGCTCACAGGTGTTCAGGGTAAGAGGTGTTTTTAAAGGCAGGTGTTTCTTCCTCCAGTAATTATGCACTAATTACAAGTTGGTTTCTTCTGTGATGTGAGTCCAGAAGATTTATTCTAAGCCAGCACAGAAAAAAGGAAGACAAAGAAGTTGTCCATAACACGTACTCAGAAAAATGAATCTTGAGGTGATTTTGGCTGAAGTCTGCTAAGGAATTAAAAGGAAGAAATTGTGGCCAATGTTGATGGCCTTCATTTACACTCTAAAATACAGAGTAATTGCTGATGTCTATTTTCAGCAGAAACCTACAGATTTTTAAGTCCATATAACTTTCCTGCCTTGAGTGGAAACAGTTCACTCAAACCCATATTCTCCCAGTCTTGCTACCCACAAGGAATGAAGAGGGACTGAACCTCTCAGAAATAATTGCAGTTGTTATGCTCCAGTATTTACCTGAATTCACTGAAACACAATAATCTCTGCCAGCCTTAAAAATAAAAACCTTTACAAGTCTTCTTCACTTTAAAATAAAGTGGCTTTGCTCGGCATATAGCATCGAGTGTTTTAGGAGTACAGCAAATACTGGTACAGCCAAATCCCAGATGTTCTCGTTTTCCTCTGACAAATCTATGAAACGAAATAAATAATGTAATTACTTCAAGTTACACAACTTTCAAAGCTCCATCTCATGCTATGATTTTGCGACAGCTGTGAACACTCAGAGGGACTCACTCTCCTCTCTGATGCTGTGCCATCTTGTGAGTTCTGAGTGAATTTTAACAGGAGGTGAAGAAACAGGGTAGGATTGGAACAGCATCCCCTCTGAACGTGAATGGCAGCCCTCCAGCTGACTGCAGTAGGAATGGAAAGTTTAGAGAGGTTTTGCATAAAGCACAGAGTGCAGGGATGTTCTGGAGGTTTCATGGGGACCTGAGAGCCACCGCATTTTTTTCTCGTCTCCCTCTATTTTCCTTTGTGCAGAAGTAAGGTTACCTTCGTCCCTTTCCATGAAATTGTTTCTTGGATACAAACACTTTGAACTTTCCCAACAACAGAGGCTTGCACCTGTGATCATTTTAGGTGTGTGAAACTATAAACAGCCAAAGAGTTGGAAAGAATAAATGTTGCATTTCTGTACTACTGCAGTTCCCTTAACTAGTACCTGTGCAGGGTGGCAGGCAATTACCAGCCACGCTCAGGCATTTAGGAGCTCTGTTTTCAAGGTCTGGATAAATAACTGAGGTTTTTAATGATGGAGGGGATAGGAAGTGAGAGTCTTTAGGCTACACTCGGCTGCTATTGTAGTTTACAAAGAAACTCAATTACGAGGTGCCTTCACCAACACTGGATAGAGAACAAGTCTTGTTAATGTTATATGGGAAATACAATCCTGCATAGTATGTTTAACCTACAGTTAATTTTGCAAATGAAAGAGGATACATGATTTGATTCTACCCAGTTGTGATTTAAAATTAGATAAACAATTATAATTATGTGAAAATCTCCTTACACATTTCCTGAACACGTCCCAATATATATTATATAAATGCAAAAATCCTTCAGTCACTGAGACAGGTAGTGATACGACACTTCACATACCATAAAATATTACCATGACCTACATGCTTTGAATGTGAACTTTATTTGTAAAAATTGAGATTTCTCTTTACTGGAGCTGACCTTGAGTCAGCATTTTGCCTGTTTTCAGAGCTAATATTAGGAACTGGAGGTATTTGGCCAAGTCTGCTAGTCTTTTATTTATGCCACTTCATGTCGTACTGCAAGCTACAGTTGGAAAGAATGTCTTGCAATAATTTTTCTTAATGTACTGTTCAATGGTTTCACAGAACTTTCCTTCTGTCTGACCACTCTGTTATTCCTTATGGTAGAAACATAGTGAGCCCACAAACAAACTGGAAGAGGGTTTAAATGTACAGAGGATTTATCCAGGTGTGAGCACGGGTGCTACAAAGAGCTGTGCCATCCATCATGTCAGAGAAATGCTTCCTGGCAGCTTTGCCTCAGCTTCCCACCTTTGGCACATCAACCTCTGACCTTCAAACACGGTTCTGGCTGCAGAGCTGGCTTTCTTAGGGTCATTCTGCACTAAGGAGCCCTTCTAAATACAGTAGAAATCACTTCTTCTGTGTGAAGAAATTCTACTTGATTGTGCTGCCGTGCTCCGCTCAAGGATCATGCTGCTTCCGGAGCAAAATAGGCTGCAGCTGCTGAGGAGCGTCACAAAGACCTCCAAATTATCACCTTCCCCTCAGGTCATCAGGGAAAATGTTCACTCCTGGCATTTCAGAGTCATGCTGCTGGGAACCCTGCTCTGAAAGGAAAAGAAGTTTGAGGGAATTTTCTTCTTTTCACAAATTGACATTTATGAAATAATAACACTTTTGTCCGCAAGCCTTTGTAGAGCTCAGCTTGAATGCTGAACCTTTCAGTGACACGAGGCTGCTTTCCATTGCTTAAAGACTTAAAACCTTGGTTTGGTGTGACGGCCTCAAGGCAAATTCATGCCATATGGGAATTGAGTCATAATGGTAAAAGCATTCAAGGTTTTGCCCAAATTTTAGCTGTGTCACATCTGTCTGAACCAGGGTCTTAGGAAAAAGGATGAAAACTGAAGCAAGTATAGACTTCTGCAGTGCTTCACCAATCCTCTTAGATATCTGCCTTTTAAAATCCCACCTCTGTGAGATTTTTACTTGATTCCATAGCTTCTTTTGGACCATGTAAAGTGAAATGGTACTGGGACTGTTTTGTTTTATTTTGCCATGTACTACCTGTAAAACATGGAGACTGAGCTAGGAAAAGAACAAAGCCATTGTATTTTTAGTCCTACCACTGACGGTTCTTTTGCTAAAAATTTGATATGGGTAATCCAACTTAGAATGGAGAAATTAGTATTATCAGTGCAAGGTTTTCAAACTAAGGTCTGACACATTAATTACACTTGATAAATGGTCTGGTCTGAATGTAAAATCTTCAACAATGGTACCCAGCAACCCATGCACAAATAATGAGCACAGTCAGTTAAACTCTGGTTATAAATGAGTGTTTCATGGTGTGTTCTTCAGCCTGCAGGTGTTTTTCTGAGCCTCAGTGCTGTCTGACAAGCACAGATGTGCTTGAAGAAAACCCCTCTGATCTGGAAATCGGAGATATTCTCTTCCATTCCTTATGAACTTACTCTCCCATCTACCTAATGGGTACTCCGTGATATTTTAATAGCTGCTTTTTTGTTTTCCTATCATCTCTTGATGTTTGTGTAAGTCTGGAGTCTGGAACATACTGTAAAGGGACAGTTGTTTCTCATAAATATATTAATAATGTTGTGAAAAGCAAAGAATGCAATTGTACAGTGCCCATAGGATAGGGACAGTCTATCAGTAATTATACACTCTTTTTTATCATATACAATTTTTCTGAGTAGGCACCTAATTTTGAGGGTCTGGTGGGGGCTTTTTCCTGTTTTTCCTGGGGTTTTTTTCCTGAATTCACACTTACTTTCTTGGCCTTTATGTTCAGAGAGTTAAGACAGCAAATTTTTTGCTTCCCTTCTATAGTTTGCTGTTGTTACTGTAGAAAAATCATATTGTTAATACATGTATTGCTGTAAAATACCAAGTGTTTATAGGGCAAATGTATCCTCTGCTGGTTAGGTGGGATAATGTGCCATTGACCTACCCTGGATTTTTCAATTGGCACTGAACACTGGAAATACTTACAGTTATTCTTTCATTTTCACTGCTTTGTGGCTGCACCGTGTATTTTTTTCCTGGTGATGGCACAGATTTAATGATGCTTTTACCACGTTTTGTCGCAGTGCTCTGGCACCATCAGGTCCCAGGGATTCCCAGTGCTGGATGTTTTCTGGATCACTGGAAAGCACATCCCTAAAAAGGTCTTTAATGTTAAACAGTTTCTTAGTGAGAAGAGACTTGTGACCTGTCTTTAAAAAAGCATGAGTGTCCTCTGGCATGAATTTTCTGCTCATCTGCTAATTCAGAAAACTCATTTAATGCATCCACACAAAGTTTGTCATTCCGTGGCAATGTCCACAGGGGTAGCTCATAACTTCAAAGGTGGGCACAACACTGCCGTGGTACCTGAGACTCGGGAACTTGGAAAGTCTGTGGGGACAGAGTGAACAGACGAGAATGGCCATGGGCACCTGCTCTGCCTGAAAAGCCCCTCCATAAATGGCAGCAGCACTGCTGGGGGCAGCAGGGAAATCTGTGATCAGCATCGAGCAAAAATCTGAAAATCCACAGTGAAAATACAAGATTTATTATTCCATTTTATGAAAAGCACTCACAAGCTCGGGCAAGAGTAGCGAGCAGCAGAACCATCCTTGAGGGAACAAAAGTTTGCATTGGGTGCTTGGAAGCAGAGCTTGCAGGCCACAGGAGGAGACTGAACTAAGGTCGTCCCCCTGCCTGGACCTAAGGAATTTCCTTCCAGGAGCTTGGGAATGCTCACCAGTGGATTTAAGGAGAAGCAGTTCTGCTCTCTGCCCTAGTTTTGGATGGAAGAAGATCAGCACTCACACCCTTGTGCTGCCTGTGTTTGTAGCGCGAGTAACTCGGGACTCACTCTCTTCTCTAATGCTGCTTTTCAACACACCTAAGCTTTGCACAGGGACAGGCTGCTGGGTGAGACTGATCTGATCCAGTCTGAAAATTCCCATCTTCCCATTGGTATGGATTTATCAGCCATATGAGAACTTAACCCGAATGACATATGGAAATGTACTGGGCAGAAAACCCAATTAAATTCAATATATTCTCCAAAACTCAACTTCTATTGTCTAGTGAGCCTTCTGAAACTTTTCATCCTGATTTTTATTGTGTTTTCTAGAATTTTTAAGCATTTATCTTAGACACAATTTTCCCTCCACTTAGAGTTCTCTTGAAAGCATTGGCTTGTTGACCTTCCCAGATATTTTCCTCCAAACCTCTCACTTCCAGTTCTGCTCAGCTAACTGCGGAATCATAGCTTGGACCTGTGAAAGGATTTTGGTCTGTTTGAATCCACAGACAGGGATGGTATTTTTTCCTCAGTATACTCAGTTCCAGAGAGAAAATCATTCTTCTGGCAAACATCTTTTGATCCCTGCTTAGGACTAAGAGGTGAAATGAAGAAGTGCAGTTCATGGAGCAGCATCCACCTAGAGGAGAGGGAGAGTGTTCTTGCTTCTCACGAGAGAGAGATATAGCTGGGTGGTGGAAGGAGGTAAATTATTTAAAACTGCTCGGGGAGACATGGGGCATAGTGGCCTGCTTAACGTGCAATCATTTTAAACCTTGCATGAAAAGGAAATAAAAAATATATTCGCTAATATTGAAGGCTGAGGTAAAATCACAGGAGCTGTCAGGCATTTAAAAACCACAAATCAATACAGTGCATCACCCCTGTGTTTTCCTTCCAGGTACACCTCCTCCTGTTTATGGTCCCCAGTTCTTTCCTAGGATAATCCTGATTTTCCCACTTAATGATTTCCACAAATTGCTTTTCCCTCCTTCGGCCATGCCCTTTACTATTTTACACCTATGTAAACTAACCTTGCATTGCTAACCCATATGACCCAAGAAGTTCAAGAAGAGTAAATGTGAATAAGCATGTTTTTATTTGTAATGAGTATAGGATATTCTGCAGAATGACAGCAATGTTTTATATTGACAATGTCTGTGGGGTCAGGCAGGTTGGCCACACCTGATTTAAGTACTGGAAATTGTATAACATAATGGTTTGCTAAGTCTAAATTGGAGTTTTTCACCTTGGACGTTGAAAAAATGAAGCTCTCAGTACTCATTTGTACCATTTAGGTGCAAAGAGAATTGTCATGAAAAATAACCATTTATCTTGGTGGAGGAGAGACTTCAATGGAAAACTTTCATCCTAATCACAGGGTTTTACGGAATGTTTAAAGAAAGGAATGCTTTTTGTTGTCTTCAGTTTCATTTATCTGGGAATTACGTGCATGGTCGAACAGCAGCTGGTGCAGGAACAAACGATGAGTGTCATTCCTTCCACGACATCAGCTCTGACAGTTGGGTGTGGGAGGACGATGCATTGTCTGTTTTCCTTTGCTTGTTAGCTTCCTTTCATAAATAAGGAATGAGGAGCAGCGTTCCTTCTTTCGGTGTGTAAGACATTTCTGAAAGTGTGTGTTTTTGTCTCTTTTGATTGCCCTGCTATAACGGCGAAGTCACACTCAAATCTTCCCAAGCAAAACCAGGAGACAAGGACACAGGCCACATGTATGATAGTTTTTCTTTCACTTAGATGGCAAACAACTCATAAATCCTTAACCACCTCTGCAGTAACTACAGCCTACTATTGTTTGCAATGAAAAATAAGAGTCTCTCTGCCACTGTACCCTACTACCAAAAGAACTTCTCCCCTGTTTTTTTCCAAGCCACAAACATGTCTGTACAGTAAGAGGGAGACCTTCTGATGCAGATATTATACTGAAATGCCCATCTTCCACCAAAAACCATCATGAATTGAAAATGTATGGCCTGTCCAGTCCTTTATGTACTCTAATAAAACTACCTTTCGGTTTTACTGATGTAAACAATCATTCAGGGATCTCTCCATAATAAATCAGTGACTGATTGATAAGGAAGTTTCCTCAAAAGGAGCTTTGACAATGCAGGAAACTAAGAATGTTTCCTCTAAATTGTGGCTATGCAATCTCAAAATGTAAAATTATTTACATGAGATGGTCAAGTGCACCCTCAGTCATTTCTCAGGTGACACCCAGCTGGGTGGGAGGGTGGATCTGCTGGAGGGCAGGAAGGCTCTGCAGAGGGATCAGGACAGGCTGGATCCATGGGCCCAGGCCAGTGGTCTGAGTTTCCACAAGGCCAAGGGCCCGGTCCTGCCTTGGGTCACACCAACCCCCTGCAGCTCCAGGCTGGGGCAGAGGGGCTGGAAAGCTGGGAAAGGCCCTGGGGGTGCTGGGGACAGCGGCTGGACATGAGCCCAGGTGTGCCCAGGGGGGCAAGAGGCCGGTGGCAGCTGGGCTGTGCCAGCCATGGTGTGGCAGCAGGGCCAGGNGGAGCAGAGCTGAGGCTCTGCTCCCAGGGAACAGGGACAGGATGAGAGTAAATTGTGCCAAGGGAGGTTCAGGTTGGACATCAGGAGAAATTTCTTCATGGAAAGGATTGCCAGGCTGCCCAAGGAGGTGGTGAAGTTCCCATCCCTGGAGGGGTTCAAGGAGTGAACACTCAACATGGCACTCACTGCTGTGGTCTTGTTTACAAGGTGGGGATCGGTCACAGGTTGGACTCAGTGATCTTGGAGGTCTTTTCCAACCTAAATAATCCGTGATTTCAATTTAAATATACACACTTCTGCATCTCTCCCTGCTTAGAAAATATTCACCTTTCAGCTTCCACCTTCCTGTGAAGTTTAAAGCAGATGTGTCTGATCTGATCTAGAACCTGAACAGCTGTAGCTGAAGAATCCATTGCATTGCTCGGTTTTCAGTCCCTGCTCTCAGGGCTGCACACCAGAAATGCTCTCAGGACAGGGAGGCTGCCTTAACCAGCTCGTGTGTGTGCTAGAGCCTGCCTGTCTGTGTTGTCCCCTCGTGTTATGGCAATGACAGTGTGCCTGTCACAAAATGTAAAGTAACTTTATAACCCTTCTCAGAACTGTACCTGAAGTGAAAGAAGCCCAGAAGACAGGTCTTCATTCTGCCAAATGAGCAAAGCCACCTAGAAGGTTTCTATATACTTTAAAGTAGTTTAATTCACTTTTCCCCACCTCGTCAGAAAGTTTTGGGAGTTGACTCTCAGAAAGAAAAGAAATGGAATGACAGCTGGAGAGGGCAGCAGGGTTTGCCTAGCAGTGAGCAGGATGCCATGAAGTCAATTAAATGATGAAGTCAATTAAATCTCTCCCTGTAGCCTAAGCTGGGCAGCACTGAGTGAGCAAAGAGCCTTCTGAACCAGTATGGTCTCAAGAGATCAGAGAGTGACTGCAGACACAATTTTAGGCCATTAATTTAATTGCTGGAGTGAAGAATCAATCTGAAATCCCCTCTGCTCAAGGGACAAGTGCTGATCTTACTGAGTCCTCCAAAATATATCTTTGGTTTGCTGCAGAGGAAATGTTTCTGCGTTGAAGTCAAGTCATAGCCCTGTAGTTCACCTTACCTAGCAAAGATATTGCAAATAACAATTCTTATATCTTAAAAATTAAATATTGTCAACTAAAACTTTAATATTTTCACTTGGCAGTTCTGCAAAGATAGAGGAGTTGCAGAGCAAAGCCATTGCAGGCCAAGATGGGTTTGTTTGGGGCTCTTTATTTCAGAGGCGCTGTGATGTAGCAGAAGAAGGATGGTTCTTCTCTAGATGTAATTGCAGAGAATAGCAACTGCTACAGAGTCACTAACACCTCAAATGTTCCTTGAAGAGACTAAAACAAAGACAGAATTACAAAAAAAGTTGAACGTGATAACTTATGTCAATTATGAAAATTGATTGGTTTTTATACAACTCTTTTTTTATATAACCATTTCTTCTTGGCAGAAAAATTAGGAAGGCATTGACTTTTGCTTCCAGTTTTACCTTCTCAGTTTAACTCAATATTTGTGTCAGATTTGGACATTTTTTATTTCTTTTTATAGGGCAAAACATTGTATTTAAAGAATTCATTTAAACAATTCATTTAAACAATTCTTCTTATTTGCAATGTTTTACTCAAAGTGTTCCAGTTAAATTGAAAGAGGATTTCAGGAGAGAAGGAAGAATGTTTTTTGACTCATTTATTTGGTGTGAGCTGATTTTTTTTTACAGTATTTTTTCCTTTATTTCTTTCCCCATTACTCAGTGTTTTCCATTCATCATCTCTCTTCTGTCTGTGCTCCCTCTCTCCCATTCTTTTATTACAGTGCTATGAAGCTTTTCTTCCCCAAAAAACTGAGAAGAAAAATTGTGTAGTTGCTCTTGTCATCGCCTCTCTGTGTCACACAGAGTAGTCATTTTCTATCCTCACAGATTACAATTTTTGAGTTTCTCAGAATCCTCAGCCATGAGAATGTGGTAGCTCACTGTCACCACCTTGTGACACCAACCCTGTGTTGTCTAACCAAAATATTCCCCACCAAAATGCTGTCCCTTTTTGCACCTAGCAGCCACATTTCAGCTGCAGCATTTCTTGGGAAATGAATGCCTCACAAAACGAATATTCAAAGCATCTGCTGGCTTTTGACAGCTTCTGAGAATTGTTTTCTTCAGCTTGAGCCCTTTTCGTGCTTTACTTCCTTTTCCCTAAATTATGGTGTGGAAAAGAAGGAAGGGACAAAGAAAAGTGAACAAAGCAGACTGAAGTAAGCACACAAAATCTTTTTCCATTAAAGTCAGGCTTTCGATGATTTTTGCCCAACGAGAAAAGAAACAAGGAGGAAAAAATACATGGAAAGGGGCTTTTGAAAGATGATTTCTCTGAGGGGTGTGAGATTGGGGCAGGAATAAACTAACCTAAACTCACCTATACCTTTCTAAATACCCTTTACTTTTGCTGACACGGGCTCGTTTGCAGTTGCCAGCCTAGAGAGTGACAGCTCGTTATTTCAGGCCTTAGGGTGCTCTCTCTGCCTCCTCCGGTGCCACGCCGAGGTGCTGCCAGGGAGGTGTGGTGGCAGGGGCATCTCCTTGTCTGCTGTGCCAGCCAAGATCCGAGAAGAAACAGAATTCCATTATCGATGGGAGGCATCCAGAAATGGGGGAGGGGAGGAACAGTCAGCAGGGCAGTGTTACCACCCTGAGCCCCCTTCCAGCTGCACACTGGGGAGGTGAAGATTTTGCCCATCATTTTACAAACAAGATCTGTTGCTGCCTGCTATGGAAAGGAAGAAAATTATAGTGACAAATGATAATGCTGTTGACTCCCCGGTAAGGAAGTGGAAGATTTATTACTCCACAGTCAAACAAATAACTTCCTTTGCATCTAATGAATAGCATCAGCTCCAAGTCAAATAATTGCAGATAAACCCTGCTTAATACATCAAAGCTGAAAGCAATTAAACTGCCCAAACTCCATCAGTTCTTTCTTCGTGAACTTTGCTGCACAAATTGCAAGAAGAAAAAATGATGTGGAAAAAATCTCGTAATATATTGGATTATGATGCTTCATGAACTCCAAATATTCAGAATGAGAACATAATTTCTGGGATTGCTTTGAGACTGCAGCCTTATGTCACACCAAATTTCTAATGTAAGGTGCATGTATATATATATATTTTTTTTTTTTAATTTATTTGCTTGGGATAAGGGAAACTATCAGGGAATTCTCTCACTTGAGCTGAGAAAGACTCATAGAGGAACAACTGTGTGGATATACCAAGTTTTCTACCATTTCTATCACCGAGAGACCTGTACCAATGTTATCACTGAAGCAAGCATTTTCCCCAGAGACTAGTTAGAGAAAATATTAAAGTTTCAACAGTGGTTCGAAGAAGACTTGGATCTATTATTTTACTGCTTTTCTCATCCATGACTGTAATGGTTGGTTTTGCATCAATGGGTTTCCAGTGTAAATGAACAATTATATTTCATGCCTCAGGCAACTTAATTTCTCATCACCACATTAAATACTAAAGGCTGTTTTTCTGTAAACAGAAAAACATCAGATACACAACATCTGTCAGCACTTGCCTACAAAACTTTGCCTGCTTTGGAAGTCTGAGTGGCATCAGTCTGAGCTACCAGCAAGCCAAAATTTAGGATATAGCTCTAACATTCCTGGTAACACTTGCAATAAGGTAGGATGGGTTATACGAGAAAAATCTATAAAGTTTCCCTACTCCAAGGAAAAGAAGACATAATTAAGAGTAGATAAATAACAGTATTAGCAGTGATTAAGGATCATACCCTCACTCAATGACACTCTGCTTCTTATTTCAAACAAGAATTTGGTTCAAGTGATATTTTAGAATTAACTGCTGTCCTCCACTTCCATCAGTAATATGAGTTCTAGTCGGTTTTCAAGGAGCTGTGGTCTCATTGTACAATTAATTTAATCTAAGGTGATTCCTTAATCACCTACTATATGAAGGTGGATACAGAAAAGTGTATGTGTCCCTGAAAATATTATTCTTATAACCTGTGGTAGTTATCTGTTGATTCTAGTGGAGGATTTGATAGCTGAGTATCTGAACAGGGGACAAGAGAGCTCTGATTTGGGTCACAAGAGAAATTGAGCTGCCTGGCTGACAATTCCAACTTTCCACTCTCTTCCAGGTGAGCTGTGTTCTTTAGCCTTTCATGTACTAATTGGCTGGGTAACCAGAGAGTAAAAACATTTGTCTGGTGGTTTTCCAAACCTGCAGTGTACATGAAGAGGGAATCCAAGGAACCAAGGGTGTGTGTTTTCCTTCCTGCCATTTCTGCCCGCTCTTCTTTGCCAGTGTAGTGTCACTTTTGCATCAGTCCTTCCTCCGTGTTGTGTGTCTGTGTCTTAAAAGACTTCATTTCAAAGGCTGTCAGGTTTCCTTACAGCCTTGTGTCTGCATGCCCAGCTTGTCACTGGGATGAATGAGAAAGCCTGAAAAATAGGAGAGAAATGCAGAGAAACTCTGATACTTGTGTGGGTATGATTTGCTTCCCAGCTGATTCCTGCAGCAGCAGGTGCCAGGCATTTGTGTGACCATCAATCCCTCAGAAGAGATCGTTAACAAAAGCTTCTCTAGGCTCTGCATATTGTTAGTGTAACTTAATGACTTTGTGGCACATGAGTTATTATTCCACAGATGCCAACGCGATGGTTTTTCTTCCCTCAGATTTCTATTCTGTAATATAAAACTTGAATCCAATAACTTCCTGTTCATAAAAAAGTATTAGGCTGTTGGTGAAGACAAGGAATAGATTAATTTAATTAGTTCCACATGTTCCTAAGCTCCATTTTAGTGGAACTGAAATGCTTCTCACCTTTGCTTTTTCGAGCTTTTTGGGCCGTCCTCTGCCTCCAAAAGGAAAAGAGAAGCCCCCTGGGGCTCTGAGAAAATTCTACCTAAGGGGCAAATAGAAAGTTAAGGAACAAAGTCTGAACTTTGGATTTCTGAATTAGCTGGTTGTTCACTTCTGGACTGTAGCTAACCCTGAAAACCTATGAGGGAGACCTGTGCTTTTGGAACAAAACCCAAGGGGGACACCTGTGTTTCTGGCTAGGATCAAAGATGAGTATGTTCAAAAGCCTCAGAAGAGTTGCTTGGTCAAACAGGCCGCAACTATTTTTAATCCTCTTTGATCAGGAGAGAGGGCAAAGATGGGTCTTTTGGGGCATTTTTTGGACCCATCTTATTTCCTCTAAATGTTCCCCCCAGCGAGCTGCTTGTTAAATGTCACACTCAAGGTTGAGAAAAAGGTATTTCCAGAAGCAAGACTGGAGCTTAATGTATGCAAATATTCCTACTATAAACCCGATTTTCAAGTGTAGTAGTATTGATTCAGCCAGGAGCATTGCTAAGGGAATTAGTATCTGGTGACAACATCCAGTAAACCTGGCCCTTGAAATACCAGGCACATGTAATGAACTCACTTGAGAACCATCTCCATAGATAAACAGCTATAAAATGAATGGTGCTGGCTAGTAAATAAATACAAAGGTGTTATGTTCCTGGTGAACAGATAAAGGCTTAAACTGCTTACAAAAGACCTGCTGTAGACTCCGATCCTGGTTCTCCGTGGACATAAATCTCCTAATGAAGGATGCAGCCCATGTTCGCAGACTGGTGTTGTTTGGCTGAAGCAGATGAAAGGGACAATTACTGGAAACATCGGCAAGCTGTAAACATTTCTGAAACTCTCCTATTGCTCTGTGCTATGTTGCAGTTTGAGGTGGCCTGCTGCAGTGGCATGGCAGGCCACACGCAGGACGGCTGGAGAGCATCTCTACCCAAGCCTGGGTCAGTGCCCTGGTGCCCCAGCCCCCCCTCTGAGGGCTGTCACAGCGCTGTCCCTGGCTGGGGGAGCCATAGGCCTGCTCAGGTTTTGTCTGCTCCTGCAACGCGGCGGCAGCAAAGGAGGCGAGAAGATGGGCTCTGCATGGCGACCTCAGGAGATCTTCATTCACATGGTGACCAGAGGCAAAGACCAGGAATGGGGAAGGGTCTGGGCTTTTCTAAGGGGCCAGAGGGGCAGAGACAGGACACAAGCCAGTGCTCTCAGGGCACAGGGGCAGTACATGGGCAGAGTTGGGGTACAGGGGCCAAGAGAGAGAAACCAAGGGAGCAGCCAGGACCAGGGGCAGGGAAGGCAGGACACTGTGGGAAGGGGAGACAGATAAGGAAGAGAAGGGATGGGGAAATACATTGATTTTTGGGGGAAGAGACTGCAGCTTGTAGGTTACTTCAGTGATAGTCCTTCATCTGCAGAAGCCTGGGATAGTTTTTATTTCCCTCCTGAAACTCAGTCATGCAACTTAATTGATTCCAGTACTATCACACGGAGCTGGATGCAGGGGAAACACCTTTCAATGTGCATGGGGCACTTTCTAGCTCTCTGGATGCCAGAAAAATGGAGTGTTTATGTTTACACCACTGCACTTCTCTGCAATTCCATTTTCACTTTCCAACACAGAGATGCCTCCAGTTGTGAAGAGAGGTCTGCTCAGGAGTAGTTTCAAAGCAGAGGCTCTGTAACACCACTCTGTGTGATTTCCTGTATAATTTCCCATATAATTTCGATGGAGCTGCTTGGAGACAAGGGAGAAAAATATGTCTCAAGCAGCTCTACTCCCCTCTCAGGCCTTCCAGTGGGCCTCATTCCCAATCTAAAAGCCTTTTCAAGTGACTCACTGAAACAGAACAATCTCTCTTCTATTTTGCAAACATAAGGTGAGAAAAACCTCAGAATAACTGGGAAGACCACAGATAAACTGCTAAAAATCCTAGCAGTGGTATTCTTGTTTTGTTTTGTTTTTCAGTAGTGTGGTGGTGAGAGCCTCATTGTGCCCTATTAAACACAGTGACTTAACACTTTCCAAATAAATACAGGAAAGGACTGGAAACAGGTTTATGCTGCCCAATTGTTTTGGGGAATTTAGTGTTGGACGGACCTTCTGGTGTAGTGAGTCCAGTTTACTTGTTGTGACAGGCTAGACACATTATCTGCTACAAAAATACATCTCAGACCTTCAGGCCAGGACAGTTTTTTTCAGCATTGATCAGGACAGTGTTTCAAAGAAATACTTTTCTTCTGTTACAGATCTCCCTCCTCTTTTCTTACCTATATTTATTTATATTTTCACTCGGTGCCAACATTATCAGGTAACTTAAACCATTTTCCCCCTGTACAACACTCACATGAGGACTATGGATAATGGACTGAGGGCAGGAGGGAACATTCCTGTCTTTGGCTTCTCTGTCTGCACTGTTAAACAATGTGCCCTGCTGTGGTGGGGCTGCCCAGCCCCTGAGCACCTAAGAACATTTGTGCCTTGTCCAGTTGGAATTAATCTTCCCCCAGCCCAATGATCAGGACTATCCACATGATTTAACGGGAATTTTTCTCAATGCCTTCAATGGCAGTACCTCGTACAGGACTGCCCTCAAAGTGATTTGTCATAGGGTGCTTTTTAAGGTATTTAGGGACTGAAAAGGCATAAAATTGTTTCAAGTAAGGCAAAACACTCTAAGCAGTGCCTGGTATTGCCCTTCCTTTATGTTTGTGTCCTATGGTTACAACCCCAATGGTTGAGTAAGAGTAACAGACACTATGTGTTTTTACCCATATGACCTAAAGAGTTGTTCCATGTAGATAAAAACATGAACAGCTTGGGACAGTCTGAGACTATCACAAAAGTTATTAATATCAGATGGTAATTTCTTCTTGATTCAAGCCTTGTACATGAAACCAATGCCCCTACTTTGATTGTCCAGCATAACAGATCATACATAACTTATATTAGGTAAGTATTTCTAAGCACTTTGTGTAATTACATCAGAAGATCATATTACCCCATGTGAGATATAAAACACAGAGGGGATAGTTTATATTTATAAATGCCAGGACAAAAACAGTCTCATTCAGGAGCTGAACTTGGATCCTGTATGCATTTAGGGAGTTTATGTGGTTGATTACACC
Organism: Oreocharis arfaki; assembly: GCA_013398015.1. Taxonomy (NCBI): domain Eukaryota; kingdom Metazoa; phylum Chordata; class Aves; order Passeriformes; family Paramythiidae; genus Oreocharis; species Oreocharis arfaki. The sequence goes on from VZRR01007520.1 coordinate 158,293, forward strand.
ACTCTTGTCATCAACACTGAAAATCCTGATCCTGCTTTCCTGGCTAGATACAGTCTGAGCTTGCAAATGCTGTTCAGATTTCAAGCATGCACACAAATGAGCCCTTCTTATCCTTCCTACTCTGACTCCTTACGCGCTTACAGCTCATCTGGAAGCAGCTGGGCTTGAAAACAAGGATTTCTTTTTTAGATATTCTTTTAACTGCCCCTTTGCTGGCATTCTGTCTTTTTCTGCAAACCACTCTTCTGCCCTCTGCTCCACGAGAGATGGATGGTGCTTTCTATCACCTTCCTTGGTGCTGGGTTGCACATTTTCCCCTCAGATTGCCTGTGTTAACAGGCTGTGAGCCGTCCTGTCTGCTGGGCCAAGGGTGTGGCTGCTCGGATTCTCAGACACCCAAGAGGTGGGAATGGAGGAGTGGGAATTCCAACACACCACCTGCACCTTACTGGTTATTGTTTCAACATCTGTGGCCAAAGGCAAGGGGGGCAATGGATACCACGGATATTCCATAATTCTCTGAGGTGTGCCGGGCTGCTCAAGGATTTATGCAGCGTTTCCTTTCTTCCTTCCACCTTCCCTCCAGAACTCCTGGTTGGTTTGTTCCTTTCTCCTTTCGTTTTTCCCATGGTGTCCTTCATGAGTTGCCTTTTCCTGGTCTTAAAACTAAGAACCAAACATGGTTAAGGGGAAAAAAGGGTTTTACCTTGGTATTTATTTAAAGATCCTTGTTGCAGCACTTTGTCCCGGTGGAATGCACCGAAAAGCACCCCCAAAGTGCACACACACACTGCACCAGAAAAGCACATACAATTTTAGGCCTCACAAATTAATATATCTATCAAAGATTCCCCAATGAGAGGCTCGAGTGACCCCCTATCCCAAGGAACCTTCCCCCTGGATGGGCCTATCTCAGTTTACAGAATGTGTTCTGGAGAGGGCCTTGGTGTCTGGGGCGTTCTGACCCCTGACTGCAAGGCTGCCAGGATGTTTGGGCTCCTGGTTTAACAAAGGCCAGGCTATCTAACTTAAGGAATTATAAGTATGTGGGCTAAAAAGTATTAGGAATACATAAAGCTATATAAAAGAGTATATAAAAGGGGTATAAAAGAAAAGGTAAAAAGTCATCACAGCATCACACGGGTTGCCCACTCCAAAGTGGATTACAGAACTGAGGTCAGCAATGTTTATGAATCTTACCCTGCCACCACTCTTCCAGGGAGAAGAAATGCCATGTTTACCTTAGCCTTTCATAAGAGTTTGAATAAAATGAAGCTTTCAGCAGTGATCTTACTCAGGTATGTTCCATTGTTTGCTCATGGGCTGGCACCTTCAGTTCCAGGACCAGGGAGTTCACAAGGACAGCGTGCCAGGTGTTGCCTTGCAATGTAAAAATGAAGCAGGAGGAAATAATTTATTTTTCCTTCTTTCAAGGAAGAAAGATAATGAGCAGGATGTCTTTGCAGGGATCTGAAAGGCGGGACGTTTCAACTTGGGCCTCAAGCACACCTGGGCCACCAGGAGAGGAAAAAGGCTCCCAGAAGGAAGCCAGAAGGGGCAGAGATCCTATATTAAGTACTTTGAATCCTATATTAAGTACTATTGCATGCAGACCTTGGGAATTCTTTGACTGACTGTAATTTGCATTTTAATTTTATTTATTGCACTTTATGTGACACCGCACAATTCTTTGGCTGTTCAATAAGGATAAGCAGCCAGCTCAGCTCACTACACACACATTTTCATTCCCTAAACAGAACTGTGTCTTTAGCAAAGTTTTGTTTGGCATTTTCTGTTCTCCTCGCTGTGCCTGTGTTTAGCATTTATACAGTGTTTCTTGTAATGAAATAAATTACCCGTACTATGCCAAAAGGTTTTATTAAAAGATCAGAAAACTGTAAGCAGTTTATGTAAGTTAGATGGCACTCCAAGAATATAAACTACAAATCACTGTGGTTTCTAGTGAGCTTTTATATGGTAAGGAAATCAGCCTGCACCAATGCTATCTATAAAATTATTCAGGCACAATAATCTTTATAAACATCAGTGGCTCCTTCCTCAGAAGATGCTGAACTTAAAAACTCCCACATAATTCCACAACCAAGTTAAACCACTCTTAAATATTAGTACAATTTGTCCCACATGAAAGCAGAACCCATATGGGACTTGCACTAGATAGAAACCACCCATCAAATCACCACAATTGTCCAGGATGAGACGTCAGGAGACACTTTGAATTTTCACTCCCAGTGTTGAACCTGCACTTGCATTGCTGATGGAGAGGACACTAAGATGGATGCTCTTCTCATTTACACAAAGTACCAAGGACACCCACAGGAGTTCAGGATTCAGCTTGTTTATCTGTGTTTAGTATTTTTCTCAGACTTCATATACATCACACAGGACGAGGCAGCACATCCCCATAAACGTAATAATTACATTAGCTCTGAAATGTAGCTCTAGCTTGTCTCCAGAATAACTGCTGAAAGTGCTAAGAATGTAATTACATGATCTGTGGGGCTCTGTAAGCAATGTTGGAAAGAATTGGAAGTGCTCCTCTGAAACATATTCATAACTATGTATTTGGAGAAAAATGCTTCCCCTGTGACCTCCCCAGAGCTCCAGTTTTATGAATCTTCCTAGTACTTCCCAAACTGGGATTTTGATCCTATCTCTGGGACACCCCAGGTCCAGCACAGTCAGGGAGGCCTGGTCCGTACCAGTGAAAGGAATGAGATAGATTTGTCTTTACAAACAAACTGTGGGTCTGCTGATAGGGAAAAGGTAGATACTGAGAGGTGAAAGAAGCAGTGGGAGGAACCATAAATTCCATAGGAATTCCACTGATTGACACAAGGAAAAGAAAAAGGGGGGGTATACATTAGAAGGGAGTCTGTATTAGAGGATTCAGGAAATCTATACCTCTCAAGTACCTCAGCTAATGGGGAAAGAGAGAGGGAAATGTGGCCAGGAAATTAGGATGAAAAGGAGGCTGCGTCCTCTAACAATTTGAGAGACCCCATGGGAATGCCCCATGGCCTCTCCCTTTATTTGAATAAAGTAACAGGACTCCCCTGTCTCCTTTTCGGACATAAACCTCTGGTGTTTGTGGCTTAATTCTCCTGACACCAGCTTTGCTGAACACAAACTGTGTGCATTTGTAACCCTTTGGTTTCTCCAAGCACTCTGGAGACTTCGTTCTTTCGAGGCAGCAGCTGTTTTCATGCACATTCCTGCATTCCATATTCCACATTGGGCAGAAAAATGTCTCCAATAACAGCACCACAGGCCTGGAGCACCACTAACCTGTCCCCTGGTGTGTGGAAATGAGACAGCCAGCTGTAGACATATGAACTCACCCAGTGAAGAAGCAGAGGACAAGTTGTGTTTCCATGAAAATCTAGTTCCTTCTGAGGGAGCTGGAATCATCTTATGTCCAACATATTATTTGATCCTGTGTGTTCTCTTGTTTCAGAAGTAATGAAGGCTGGCCAGCAATAAGAAGGCTGAATGTTTCTGCTAAATCTGTCTTTAAAATGTTTGGGTAAGTAAAGATACTACAGGCAAGGCCTGAAGCACTGGCATTGAGCCTGGTAACTCCTCCACCTTCCAGATGCAGGGATTTGTCTGTTTAGAAGCATTTATTATTCTTTGTGAAGGAAACGAAGGATATTCCCAATATATGACTGCAGCAGACCTACCCTTGGAAAAGGTTTTTATCTTGTGGATCTTACTGTGCACCAACACAGCAGTCAGTCCCTATTCCCTTCTTTCTCCGAGCTGCGTGCAATACAGGAGAGGGATTTGAGCAGGACGAGTTACCAGCATCTGGATGGTCAATCCAGCATCTGCCTTGGGGGTTAGATGGCGTATTTGGTTTGTACTTCATTCACGTGAGCCAGTTTAAATACCCCTTTGTTTCTTTTAAATGTCCTATGCTCCACCTAGCCTCCACCTTGTTGAGGAGTATAAATAACCAGATTACATTGGTCACTTGTTGAAGAGATTAAAGCAAATCACATCAGTCAACAGATCAAGGCTTTCAGCCCTTTCCTGAATTTCTTTCTTTCTTTCCCAAAAGCAAAGTCTGCTTTCTTTTTCCAAAAGCAGCTCAATTGTCTTCAGAAAGTCTTGTCTTCCAGGGCTTTTCATATTGCAAAGCCTAGATTTGGACTATAACAAGCAGCATCCCGTAAGAATTCTATTTTATTCCTCCGGGTATCTTAAACATTTAAGTATTTTGAGCTGTTGTTTTTGTTACTAAAACCTTTGACATATTTCTGACTCACCCAGGTTGGAAGATGGAGGCTGTGTGGTTAAACAAGGTGAGCTCTGTAACCAGGTCGTTCACCTCCACATCTGTTGTCGCTGTCAGGGCGGGCACGAAACATGAAGGACAGTGCCTCGGTTAAGGGCAAAAAGCTTTTATTTGAGAGAGACAGTATCTTTTATAGGCTTTTAGAATGTTGTGGTCCATGTTATATATCCACTGGCTACTAAATTCCTACAATAGACTCATTGGCTGTATTAACTACAACATACTGCTATTGGTTACCTATAGCATCAGTGTTCAAGCATTCAGGAAAATAACAGGTGCAGGTATGTGGCTGTTTTTCTCCTATTGTTTAGATTTCATGCTTCTATTACTGCATTTTCAAGGTTAGAAGCTAGTTGTTTTACTTTTCACGGGCTTTTCTCACGAATAGAAGATAACCATGTCCAACTTAAGGTCTGTGAAGCCTTCAGGGTAGCTGTCAGCCGCAACAATCTGTGGCTTTCACCCTGCTCTATCCAGGGCTGTAGAACCAATCTTTATTCTGCTTCTAAACTTCACTCATTATTCTGGCAACATTGCCCACGAAGACAAATGGCAACTGGCAACAGTTGTGTTTCTGGCAGCCAACCAGCCTCTCAAGTTGTATCATTTTTTCCTCTTAAAGAGATTCCACTCCATCATATGTAGCTGTTTAGCCCTGATTACTCTGCTTTAAATTGACTTCATCCTGTTCAGGAATGTCTCTTGCTACTTTCTGAAGTAAAAATGAGTAATTCTGTGTAATGTAAACATATTTTTAACTCCTATACTTAGGTTTTTTTGAGTATCCAGTACCAGGACTGTTTTCTACTGCACAAGTCTTATGTGCTATTAATTTTACTTAATGCAGCCCTAAGTAGTTGGCCTTGGCCATTGCTAGGGATGTTGCACTTTGCTAAGTTAATATCCATATACAATTTCACAAGATTTCTGGGCTTGGTTTAATCTCACCACATAGAAAATGTTTAGTATATTTTGCATCACTAAAATAATGATGGCAAGCAATAGAATTGTCTATTCTAGCTTTTGAGGTTGACTGTAGGCATATTTGTTAGATATTTTATGGCAAAAAGGCACCATGTAAGTGTATTATCTCTTTGTGTGGTATTTAAATTGATGTCAACTTCTCAAACGATTTTCTCTGCAAATGAGGAAATGCAGGCTCTCTATACAATCAATAGCTTATCTCTTGCAGCTGGAAGAATTTGGCCTGGGCATGATAGATTTCCCTTTCTTTCTCTCACAGTTACAAATCCTGGTGTCTCCATCCATTTCCTGCACACCTCACTCCCTTTGAATTTAAATTCAGCATGCTGTTTTCACGTAAGACTGCAAGCTACCCAAAAAAGCAAACACACAGTGTGTCTTAACAGTGCAAATATGTTGAACAAATGGAGCGTGCTGGGATGAACATTCTTGAAGCAAATCTATTCTCAACAGTAACTCCTCACCTCATGGCCTGTCACAGGCATTCCCAGGGCACTATCACGACAAATGATGCAAGTCTGAAGTTCATCTGCAGGGTTAAGAGCTCAGGAGGAAAACTTCTGGCAGTTTCTCACTGTTTCTCCCAGTGCAGAGGATTTAGCTGTGATAAACGCTGGTAAACCTCAGACAGGTGTCAGGTATGCTGACAGAGGGAAAATGGGAAGGAGGGACTGTATCTTACGTGCTAAAAGCGCATTTGTTCTCACAATAATTAGCTCCAGGTATAATTAAAATTATTAAATATAAATCAGCTCAGCAGCTCTTGTGCTTAGCTCTCACTTCCTATTCAGTTTGAGCCTGGCAAAGAGGAGTTGGTGGTTCCTGTTCAACCTCCATTCCTGGCATCCAAAGCCCCTCTGGTCATGCTAAAATGATGTGCCTTTCACTTTTCACTTGGAGGGATTTCACTTACCTCAGTTCTTCCTTACATTTTTATCAGCAGTGACATTGCTGCCAAACCTTGGTCACCTCTGGGTGAGAGTTTGTGCATGTTATCAGCAAGTCTCTCTTGTACATTTGCTCATCATTTGCATACACCTGTGCAATTTAGCTCAATATGTGCATACTGAGCACGGGGGAAAGGCTTCTAAGTGAGTGGCCAAGTGCTCATTGATATCCACTCACCGGGACCTTTTCCAGGTTCTTGCTTTTAAAGCAGGAAAAAAATTGCCTTTCCCCCGAGGAAAGGATATCCCACTGGGTTCTGTGGTAAGCACAGCAGAAACACAGAAGTGTTTGCAGCAGTGGACAAGAGAAGAGGTGATCAGAACATGTGGTCATTGCTCCAATCCAGCTCCTCTCCCTTTTGCCCTTTAAGCCAGGTATGGTTGTGCAGTCACATACTTGGTCTGGGTTTCCACAAGGCCAAGGGCCCGGTCCTGCCTTGGGTCACACCAACCCCCTGCAGCTCCAGGCTGGGGCAGAGGGGCTGGCACGCTGGGAAAGGCCCTGGGGGTGCTGGGGACAGCGGCTGGACATGAGCCCAGG
>VZRR01007524.1:0-17500 GCA_013398015.1 Oreocharis arfaki
GAGGGGCACAAACAGAGCCCCTGAAGGGGCACAAACAGAGCCCTTCCCTGGGCCCACCGTGGGGCTGCCGTTGCTGACACGGCCGCTCGTGTCTCGGGCAGGGCACGGAGCCGACGGGCCCAGGGCCGTGCTGCACCTGCTCCCTCGTGGGACCCCCAAGGAATGGGGCAGGGGAGGCCAGGGCAGAGCATCCCCTGTCAGGCACTCGCCGTGCTCCGGTGCCTCGTGTCCTCTGCATAAATGCAATTTCCCTGAATGTCAGAGGGAAGCATTACAGATAACACACTGCGTGTGTCTCTGACCCAGTAAGTGCTGAAATCACAGATCTCATTATTCTGACATGATAGAATTCTTTCCCCTCCCTGCTGCAACCCTGCTGCTGTTGTTTTCCAGGCTGCAGACATAATTGCCGAAGGTGCAAAGCCTCCGCAGACAAATACGTCTTGCCTACTTCCCTAAATCTAGCAAAATGCCAGTTCTGTGTGTGCATAAGAAAGCGCCTCAGCTCTCGAGCAGCACGGATTTCCATCGGGTGCCAGCCCCAGGCAGCCTCACCTCTGGGGACAGGCGAGGCGGGAGCAGAGCGGGGACGCTCCGAGGACCGTTCCCAGGCTCGTGGTTCCCAGGTGCCACTTGCCAGCCAGGGCGTGCCATCACGAGGTGACACGGCTCAGCGGGCAGCCCTTTAAAGAGCAGCCCTGGCTATTCAGAGCTCAGGGATCTCAGGGGAGCGACCTCACTGGACTGGTTTGGACAGCAAGGGACCCTCTCTGGCAGGGTTTGTTCCAGCAGTCGTTGGGCTTTGGGGCTCTGTAAAGACAAGGGACATGTGGGGACACAGAGACCAGCAGTGATGGGGCAGCCCCAGCCCTGGAGCAGCTGTCAGACGGCTCTTCCCAGCTTGGACCCCCTCCTGGAGCTCCCCTGCTGCCCCCAGCCCTGCAGGGGCCTGCTGGAAACCTGCCCACCAAGGCTTGAGAAAGGCCACTTTTTGGTATAGTGAGTTTAGCGAAAAAGAAGCAAGATTCCCCCTAATCTCCACCTTAGAGATAATTTGTCTGTAATTCTCCTTTCAGGGGAGCAGATCTGTGTGTGCCTGGGTCTTGGAGAGATAAAGGGGCTCTTCTTGCAGGTCAGGTGAGGGAGAGAGGAGTAGCCCTGTCTCAGGGTCACTGTGGCCTCCCCAAGGACCTCCTTTTCCCACTTCCATTTTCATCTCTCTGCCTGTTTGCTCATTTCCCCTCTCCCATCACGTTCCACAGCAAACATGGTTTAACCAACTTCAGGAATCTGCTTGGCTGGCAATAACCCTCAATGTTTGTAGTTGTAGCATCGTGAGTTCAGCCATGGAGTGATGCAGGAATTAAGCAGGGCCTTAAATGAGGGAGGGAGAGAGGGAGAGGTGCAGAGTTTGCTGTTGAGGACAAGGACAAGAGAGGCCCCCAGGCTGTGCCAGGCAGGTGCTCCAGGGCAGGAATGCCATTCAGAGGATGTGCCAGGTGTAAAGTCTCAGCTGAGCCTGTCCTGGACATGGAGAGCACCTGGGCTGAGCACGCAGAGCTCAGCAGATGGAGAGGCAGGACAAGGGTGAGTGGTCTCTGTGATGTCTCTGTGCAAAGCTCTGACTTTGAATCTCCCTGGTGAGGAAAATGCAGAGCACAGGCATTGCCAGGGGTCCCCTTCGCCTGTCTCTGTCCCCTCTCTGCACCCAGCCTGGCCTCCCCTGCGCCCCAGGAAAGCTCTCCTGGAGAGCTGCTCTTTGCAGGCTGCCCTGCTCCCCCGCACAGAGCAAACCTGGCGGCTGCATCAGCTGCTCGAGAGCCTTCCCCCCGTGCAATAACCTCTCATTATTTTTTAATGTTGTTGTAACTTTATGGTTTAATCAGTATTTGCAATTTGTTAGTAGTCCAGGCTGCAATAAAATTGTTTTCCAGGTACTGAAACATCCTATCAAGGTTTGTAAAGCAGTGGTTCTTAGTTTATCACACTCATAAAAAGCACTGGCAACTTGACAGATATAATAACTTTTTTTATCAAGTGTCTAATTTGAGAGGAAATTAAGCCATACATTACATGCCGATCCGAGCTGGAATTGGAAAAAGCCCCAGCCACCCCTCTCCCCACCCCGGCGAGGCTCCTCTCTCATCCCACCCTCTCCTGCACAGGAAGGGCTGCTCCAGGCTGCTGTGCCTCTGCATTCGCTCTGCAGTATCCTCAGCTCTGGGTGTATTTTTACAGGGCACTGCACACTTAATAAAAAATTATTTATGTGGCCTGCATTGATGTCACAGCAGTGAAACAATACCTTGCCTTTCCTGCAGCAGAGCCGTGATTTATACGAGTGCCTGGAAAAGCTTCCTCGAAATGCAGTGCAGATGCTCCAGGCCACTGTAACAGCCACTACATCCCATTCACTTATGGGCTGGGATTTTTAAATCAGGCAGGTGATTCTGGGGGCCTCCATCCATCCCTCCATCCATCCATCCATCCCTCCATCCCTCCATCCATCCCTCCATCCATCCACCCATCCATCCATCCATCCAAGGGTGCCCGGGGCCCAGGGCTGCACCGACACGGGGAGAGCAGCTCCTCAGAGCTTGGAGTAGTTGCGGGTCTGTGCTGGAATTTTGGTCGGTCTGACAGAATTCCCTTAGAATTGGGGGGAATCTCAGAGCAGTGTTGGTGAGTTGAGTGGTGTTGGCTTTGTCCTTGCCCCTCAAGGCCCCTCCTTCGGGCAGCTCCTCGTGCTCCTGGCTGGATCCTGATCCAGAATATTCCCTGTCTCCCCCAGTTGCTGCTCACCCCATGATGCCAGCCCAGGGAGAGAACCCAGGCTCTCCTCAGGCACTCACTGAGGGATAATCACGTTGGTGTTAGATTCCAGTGCTGATTTTCCCCCGTTCCCTTAAGCGGTACCAAAATGCCAATAAACAATTGAGCAACTGGCACGGAGCACCCGAGAGCGCTTCCTGAAACCCAGCTCTGGAAGCAATGCCCAGGTGTTCCACGGCTCCTGCAGGCAGAGCCCCTCACCCTGCGGTGTCTGAGCCCTGGCTGGGGCCAGGATGGATTTGTGCTGCAAGCCTGGAGTCAGAGTCAGATGCCGCCTACGAGCCGCGCACTTTATTTGTTTAAATTTTCATGCTCGCGAATGTCTGTGACACAGGAGACAGGTTTATGGAGAGCGGAAAAAAAATGTTGACAAATGGCCCGGTAATCAACTGGAACATGCAATAAATCATTGGAGTGCCAATAACACTTCCAGGAGGAGTTGCGAAAGGTCATTACGATGCCACCATGTATCATGCAGCGCCAAACAAAGCAAACAGAACATGTTGGGAATAGGATTATGGGAGAAGCATCTGTCAGTTCAAATTAAGAATTAACTGTGGATCCTATATAAAAAGATGTGTGGTTTATTCCTATCTCCCTCCTTTTCCCACTTAGCTCTCCATTTTTCCCTCTCCAAAATAAAACTCAATTACTCTAAAAAAAAAGCCCTCTGTCATTTAATCTATTCAACAGCAGGAAAAATAACCCGATGTGACAAAAGAGTGAAGGCTGGCGGGGAGGGACAGGGCTCTGCTGGCTCCTGAGCCTCTGTGGCGTGCGGTGTGCTCGAGCCTGCCCGCTTGATGAGATCCCAGAAGTCCTTTGACGTCTCGGCATCACGCGGCGGCGGTGGCTGCAGGAGGCAGGGAATGCACGAACCAAAACACCCCGGCCCCCCTCGCTGGGGACGGGGGCTGCAGGCGGAGGGAGCTCCGAGGCTGAGACGCTGAAAAGCTTTTGGCTCCCGGTGAAGGAAATGCGAACTGAGTAAGTGACAGTAAAATAAAGCAGAGAAGTTAAAGAGAGGAGAGCCGGGAGAGAAGAGGCGTGGGGTGACCGAGAGCTGCGCCCTTGGAGGGGACGAGGGGTCTCTGAGCCCACTGTCCACCACATCCTCCCCCCACAGCAAGTGGGGCCCAGGGGCATCTCCCCACCTCCGTCACCAGCCCCCGGGATTTGTGATCCCCTCCCCTCCCCTCCCCTCTTTTTTCTTTTCCTTTTTCCTGGCACTGGGGCTCACCCAAAGCTGACAGGAGGGACTGAGCAGTTCACCTGCCTTGAGCCACGTGAGCACCATCACCCCCCTCACTGCAGGGACCCTCCCTGTGCCTCGTAAATCCCCCCAGCACCTCCTTCCTTTCACCTTTCCTCTCCTCCTCCAGCTCCCTGTTCTCTCTCTCCCCATTAATCTGAGTTGCATCCCATGGGCACCTGGCCCAGGGCTCCAGCTGAGCGGGCTCTGCAAGCACCACGCTTTGCTTTATTATTATTTTTTTCCCCTTTCTTCCTCTCTATATTTCCAGGCCTCATTTCTGCTTAAGTTTGCATTTCTTCTCTTTCTTTCCTTTTTTTTTTTCTTTTCCTTTCTGCTGACTGAGACAAGACCGTGTCCTACTTCAACATCCCAGGATTTGTTACAACTTCAAGGTGCAGGTTTATGGCCACAGTTGTCCCGTTTATGGTACAGTTCTTCTTATGGGTTCTAATAAACTTTGTAGCTCCAGGGTGCTCTTAAATCCTGATATGAAAGATAGAGAAGAATCATTATTTAGTCCAACTAAATATAAGATGCTTCACCCTTGAAGGCTGAGGATAATGTTTCTCTCACAGGTGTGGAAAGACCCATAATTCCTGTGTACAGCAAGTGCAGCTGCAGGGGAAGATGATCAATTCTCCCTGTGGAGATAGGTGTGCTCCCACCATGTGGGATGGGGAGAAGCAGTGCCAGCTGGGATGGCACAGGCTTCCTCTAGCGCAGGGAAGTAAGATGTAAACTCAACAGAAGCTGCAATTAAAGGCATGCCTTGGGTAAGAAATGCAGGGGGGTGGTGTGGCAAAAGCGGGAAGGAGGCACAGCACAGGGATCCGGCAGCTCCCGGCTGGACACCCCCGGTCCCCCCAGAGCCTGGGGAGGTGCTGAGCAGGGGCAGCGACCTGCAAATGAATGATTCAGGGTCACTCTGGGCTCGGATCCGCCCCAGCGGGCCCGTCCCTCCCTCAAACCCAGCAGCACCTCCACAAACACGGAGCCGCTCCACGAGGTCGCGGCAGCAGCGAGCCACCCCCCGAGCCCACAGACTGAAACAGCGACCTGCCAGGAAAGTTCTCCTTCCTCTCTCTGATCCCTTGAACCGGTTGCTCAGATTTTCCGTGGTTCCCGCGGGCCTCCAGCCTGGACATTCCCGGCCATCCAGCCCGACCTGGAGCCACTCCCAGCAGCCAAATGCCAGAAGGCAGCACTGTCACTGAAATATCCCTTCGATCGTGCTCACCAGGGTAAACAATTTGGTTTAAAGCCATTGAAAAGGCCACAGGATAAGACAGCAGCTTGCTCAGGTTTATGTAAATTTTTTGAAGGGTGTATTTCCCTGAGTTCTGGGTGTCCTTGATACACACTACAGCACATCCCAAATGCCACCCTGAGTGCAGCTGTGGAGTTTAACTGAGTGGAGGGTGCCAGGCAGGGCACCTCAGGATCAAGGACAACCTGTGCCCCTAGGCTGAGCCCTGCTGGGAGCAGTGGGACCCTCCCAAATGTGCCCTTCCAGCAGCCTCTTCCCATTTATCCCGAGCGGGCTCCTCCTCAGCAGATGTTCAAGACTCAGCACTCAAGCTCACACGGAGGAAATTCCAAAACAAACCATCTGGAAAAGAAAACAGCAAACTATTTGCAAGCTATTTCCCTCCTCTGCCGCATCCCCGATCCCAAAGTCACCGGGAAGGACTGGGGAGGACAGGGAGCGCCAGCACGGGAACGGAAGGAGTGTGTCAGGGAATGTTCCCAGCAGGCCTGCAGCTGTTCCAGGGAAATATGGCAAGGCAGCCCTGATCCTCGGCGCGGCCCAGGGCCGGCAAGGCACCCGCAGCTGCTTTGTCCCGCGTGAGCTCTGCCCCACGGAGCTGGGGGCAGCAGGAGCCGGGAGGACACAGGGGAGCTTCTCCCTCTTTGCTTTCTATCCTGGTTCTCCCACCCTAGGAGGAGCTGGCAGCTCCCGCCCCCAAATGGGAAAGTCGTTTGTTGATCACCAGTTCCTAATGTCAGAGGTTGTAGCCAAGATGTTCTCACCTCCAGCAGGTCCCACGGTGCCGCTGGGGCTGCAGCTTCCCTTGGAGCCGAGGTGCTGCCCTGCGGCACTTTGCACACACGGGATTATTCCAATTACTGTTAACAGGCACAGCACAAAGGGTGCTGGGTTTTGTAGGACTTTCTACTACCCCCGCTGGCACGGGAGAGCCCATTCCCCCACAGGCTGTGATCCCCCTGTGCTGGTACTTTGGATTATTGCTGGAGGAAGGGAGATGAACAGGAATAACTGAGGTGGGAAATGTGCATTGCTCTGGAGCACGATGGAATTCTGGCAGTGGAGGGCGCGTTGTGGGTCAGAGCTGCAGTGGGAAGTCGGCGTGTGAACCCTGGCGCAGCGTGTGCGGGGTCACGCGTGGTCACAGCCGGTGGGGACAGGCAGGAGTCGTGTGGGTGCCTCCCTTCCCTTTGGCTTTTCGGGATCGCTCAGCTCCTCCGGAGTCTCCCCTTCCCCGCCTTTCCTGCACAGCCCAGGAAATGGGGCAATGAGAGCAGAGTCACACATCCCTGCGCGGCGTTTCCAGAGGAGCAAGTGTGACTGTCAGGTTTACAAAAGATTGTTTATGTTCAGCGGCGTGAAATGGGGAGCGAGTGTGCGGAGCGGAGCGGGAGCGGGGGCTGACGGCGCCGCATCCATCCTCCCTGCTCGCTGCATCCATCCTCCAGCCGCATCCATCCTCCCTGCTCGCTGCATCCATCCTCCAGCCGCATCCATCCTCCACGCTGCGGCGGCCAGAGCGCCGGGCCCGGCTGACAGGGGCCATAAATCACCGCTGGGAGATGCTGTACCTACAGCTTACACCGCTCCCCGTGACAAACACACAATAATCCACACAGCACAGCACTTTTTCTCCCCTCTCTCCCTGCGCCGCTGGTGCTCAAGTGACGACAAGAGGAAACCTGGAAAGCCTGGATGCGCCCTGCGGGACCGCGGGAAGGAGCGGGGCTGGCACAGGTCCGCGTCACAGCGGAGCCAGCGGCTGTGGAGGGACCGGAGTGACCGGGACACCTTTGCGGAGGACAGAGCAGGGCGAGCCCTCCCTGGCGGAAAAAAAGAAAAAAAAAAAGACGTGATTTTCACTCGTCACAGCCCAAGGAGGATGGAGCTGGGGCAGGTGGGATGGGGCTGGGGAGAATGGAGCCCCGGGCTCTGCAGCATCCTGGGCACGGCCAGGCCGGGCACACGGGGCCGTGGTTCCCGCAGCCTGGACAAACCTGCCCGGGCCGTGTGCTGCCCTCACAGGGCCCGTGTGCCCTGGAGAGGTGACCCCGCTGTGGGCACAGGGCCCTGGGGGAGCCCTGGCGTCGAGGCACAGAGGTGCCAGCCAGGCCACCTCACCCAGGCTCCCTCCTGGCACCTGGGAGTGGAAACACAATCCCCAGAGGAGGAGAAGGAAAGGCAGGAGGCAGCAGTGCCGCCACCACCTTGGGCTCTGATTTGCGAGGGAACAGGAAGGAAAGAGGCCTATCTGGTTGGACAACCCTTAAATCAATGTATCCTAATTAACAAAAGATCTAATTCATCAAAGTGACAGCAACTCTATTTATATCCCCTCCTTCCATGGGGGCTGCTGGGGGTTTAGGCTTGGGGATTTTTCTCCCTTCCCTTTTCTGACAGCTTTATCTTTCCCACACACATTTTAATTTTCCCTTTCTGGGGGAGAAGGACTGATAGTGAAGCTTTCCTTGGGAATATGGACATTTAATTGACATTTTCTGCCTCACCCCCAAAATAGCGGGATATGTGGGGGGAGCTGGGAAGGAGAGGTTATCTTAGAGAGGTGCAGGTCTGATTTGGAGGGGGAGGAAACCACTGACAGGGGGAGTGAGCAGGGGGGTGCAGCTATCCATGCAAAATGTGGTCAGATCCTGCAAGCTGGGGTTGTGCTCTGAAAACACCCCCAGCAGGAGCCGTGGTCGCACAGGGATCTTGGCTTTCGCCTGGAAAAGCAAACCCTGAGAGCTTGACAGCATGCTGGCTGACACCTTAAATCTTGAAGTGCATAAAAAGAAACCCAACTGTTTTGTTTTGTTTTAATATCTGAAACCTCGTGGTTTGGGGGCTGGGAGCGCGGGAGGCTGAACTGCCGTATAAATACGGGGCCCGTGGCAGCGCAGAGCTGCTCCGCTGCTCTCAGCGGGCTCGGCTCGGGAGGAGCGAGGCTTGGACGTGAGATAGGAACACAAAAATAGTAATAATAGTAATGAATCCCCGTTCAGCCACTCCTCCCACGGCAGCGCAGGAGCAGAGAGCTGCAGAACGCCAGCCCCGGCTCGCGTGGAAGAGGAGGCTCGGGAGGCTGCTGGGGTAAAGAATCCCCAAAGCGAGCCAAAGCGAACCAAAGCGAACCAAGGCAGGGCAGCCCCGCTCCGAAGCGCAGCCTGCTCGGAGCACACAGCGAGCAGGGGATGAAAGGGCCATAAAATGGAGCCGCGGCTGGCGGCTGCAGCAGCACATCCATCCTGGAGAGCGGGGTACCTGCGCCTCCCGGAGCCTAAACTTCTGATGAACCAACGCGCTGCCGAGCGCATTTATATGCAAAGGCGTATAATATGTCCCCTGTATCTAATTATCTGTCAACCTGAGGCAGTTTGTTTTCCAAATCGGCCTCTCGGCTGTGACTTTATGAGGTCGTAAAGAAAACGGTGCCACTCTCGCACCGGAGCGCCGGGAGAGCCTGGATCAACAAATTACCATCTTTAATGGTGTCTGCTCGCGCAGGCCCCTGCCCTCCCGGCACAAAGAGCCCCGGCGTGGGCAGCCCCGCAGCCTGGGCAGCCCCAAACCCCAGCACAGCCCCTGGGGAGCCGGGACAGCCCCAGCGCCGGGCAGTCCGGGCAGTTCCCAGCGCTGGCACGGCCTCTGGATGGGGCAGCGAGGGGGGGAGTGACCCCCGCGCTGCCCCCGCTGCCCGCTCGCCCTCCTCCGGCCCCACGGACACGCTCCAAAGTTTGGCAGGAGCTGGTGACCTGCAGCCCGCTGGCTGTGAGACCAACACCGCCAAGCCACGGATTGCTCTGCCCACGCTGCTGCCGTGATTAATGATGGAAAGGAATTAAAAAGAAGGAGAGGGAAAAAAAGAAAAAAAAAAAGAGCGAGGGAGAGGGGAGGGGAGCGGGTCAACAGCTGAGTGCAAGGCAAGTCGCTAGACAGGGAGTAATTAAGATACTTGGGTAAATATGATTAATAAGCTCAAACTGGCAGGGTGTGCAGTAAACAAGGGCTAACCAGATGGTACCCTTTCCTTTCTGACAATGCTGCAAGCTTTGTAAAAATAGGAAGGAAGGCTCTGGATCCTCCCAGCGAGCTCGGGAGGAGGGAGGATTCAGCACAGGGCCAGGACAGTGAATCACCTGATAGGAATGAGAGACATTTCCCCCTCCATCCCGGCCAGGGACTGGGAAAACACAAACACATGGATCAAACACATGGATCAAACACACGGCTGATCCCCGAGCCGGCGGGGCTGGGAGCTGCTGGGGGGGCACCAGCGAGCACCACGGGCCAGCTGTGGCCAGGGGGTCGTGCCCGGCCAGGGCTGGTCAGAAATTTCCCCCCAAAACACTTCCCTGTCAGGAGATGCCATTTCACCAAAGGTGAAACATTTGCGGAAATGCGCTGATTTTGATGAAATTGCATTTGGAAAGAAAAATCAAAGGAGAAAATCATTTCGATAAGGCCAAAGCATTTGAGTTTGACCTTTTAGGAATTAAATGGCATGGGGTTTTTTTTCCATTTCAAAAAGCATTTTGTTTCAATGTTATATATATATATATATCTATGTATCTGTAAGAACTGCTGAAGCCAGACTGAAATGTTGTGATTATCCCAACATGTGATGATACATTTCCCCCGGTGCAATATTACATGAAATTAAGCCCAAATGTCCTTCTGCTTTGAAACCTGGAACATCAGAGCAGCAGGACAATGTGTTCAGGTCTCAGAACTATCTGTTTGCACTTGACTATTCACTGTCCAGCACTTTGGAAATAAAAAATTTGCCAAGTAGCCCCAGGTATTAATGACAGGCTAAATCAGCACTTGACTCTCGGCTTCATCAGGACAAGGATTCTCCTTTTTCCCGGCTGAAAAGTTCCCAGTGGTAATGAGAACAGCAAATGTTTTGTCTTCACAGGAGATGGGCAGAACACGGGGAGTGGGAGGAACTCTCGGAATCCCAGCCATGGCTCCAGCTTTTCCAAGTGCTGCCTTTTCCCACAACTCGCTCTTCCCACCACAGGTGAGGTGTCTCAGCGTGGTGGTGAACTCCTCCTGGCTGTGCCACAGATCCAGGGTCACTCTTGATCTCCCTGCCCAGATGTTGAGGCCGCTGAGGCCACCACAGCACCCCAGGGCAGGGGATGGGGCTGGCTCTGCCCTGTGCCACGTTTATCACACCAGGGCAGGACTGGGAGGGCCTGTGGATGCTTCCAGTGAGAAACATGCAGTGGGATTTGTTGGGAGGCTTCGAGGCACAGCGAGGCTGCAGGAATAGCCAGTGGCTCGAGGAGGTGGGGTAGGGATTAAAGCTGAAGAAGAAATTTCAGCTCATTGGCAGGACACATATTTTTCCAATATAAAAGCAAATGGGGGAACCCTTAAATAAATTGACTCTATAAAAACGTCCCTTTGTATTACCGCCTCACCTTTTCAGGGGGAAAACACCAAGGTTTATTTTCGTGGATCCGGAATAAAAATATCAGTGCTGCTTTGTAATTTCCCAGAGCCACCAAGCAGTCCAGAGCTATTTAAAATCCACAGGCCCCCCTCGGCACCCAGCGCCCGCCCGGCTGCAGGAGCAGCTGCCATGGAATTACAAGTCCTCGTCACAAGTGAGGAGAAACAAGTTGTGGCATTTAGGAAAGGTCTGCAAAAATAGGTGTCAGACCTTAACTAATAGTGATTGTCCTTCCATTCTGCCGTAATTTACATTTAATTCACACATTTCATTTCCATTTAAAATATGATTACAGTGTTTTGAAGCACATCTCACCTGTCCCCTCCGATTAGGGCGGGATGAGAATAACGCGGAGCAGCAGGAGCGAGGCTGGGCTTGGCTGCAGGATGGGAAACACACGGTGCTGCTCGGGGACAGGGAGCACTTCCAAAAACAGCCCGAGCAGGGGCAGAGGGGCAGGACAGACACCCAGACACAGACACAGACACAGACACAGACACAGACAGACATAGACACAGACACAGCCCTGCCCCACCTTCCCGCTGCTGCTCCTGCCCCAGGGCTTTAAGCACCAGCTTAAAAGGTTTCACACCTTCCACCAGCTCCAAGCCTCATCCAACCTGGCCTCGGACACTGCCAGGGATGGGGCAGCCTCAGCCTCTCTGGGCAGCCAGGGCCTCACCGCCCTCACGGGGGAGAACTTCCCTCCTCCTGCAGAGGCCTTCCAGAAGATTTTTATAAACACAAAAAGTCCTGGCTCAGAAATAAATCAGGCAGGCCCTCCCCAGCCCGTCCTCAGCCCGGCTGCGCCCGCCCCCGGAGCGCCGCAAAGGCAGGAAGGCGCTGATTAATATCTGCTACGTGTAGGGGAAAACAACAACCCCGTAAACAGTATTATTAACCCATGGGCTGGCAATAAATCAGTGTGAGAAGGTGACCTCAGCAATGCTGGAGTAATCCTGTGTGTCAGGGTAAATTTATGAGGCCAATTTTATTGGCCTGTATGACCCAGGCTCCTTGGAGATGTCTCAGTAACAAATCCAATCCATATCATTTATTAGCTTTGCACAGTGTCAGCTCGGAGCACGGGAGGGATCCCATTAAATCCTATTGCTCCCTCTGCCAACCGTGGGCACAAATAAGCTGTTGGATAATTGTCGGCTGCGAGGAGCCCCCATTAAGGAATCTGCTCTCGGATCCGTGCGGCTTCCCGGGCTGGAAGTGCCGGGCTTGGCTTTGGCCATCGGCCCCTTGCCCTGCCTCGCCTGTGCTGGGCTGGCAGCGGCAGCAGGGGTTGGCCATGGGGACACTGGTGACAGAGGTGGGGACACAGGTCTCCTCCTCGACCTCCCAGGTGCTGGACGGGGATCTGGTGGCCCTGGGAGCTGCTGCTGGGCCGGGGAAGGTGCGGGGAGTGCGGAGTCACAGCGAGGATGCGGCTGAAGGGGTTCTGTGAGCAGACCTCTGGTGGGCGAAGGGATTTCGGAGCTGCTGGCGGCTGAAGCTCCTCCCTCCAGGGGGGAAGGGATCCTCCGGCTGGGCCCTACAGGCAGTGGCCAAAAATCCTCCATTTCAGGGCACTTGGGGACCTCGTGGTGATGTGTGCGTGTGGTGCCAAGCACCCTGCTGGTGACAGGAGCAGTTGTGCCTTCGCAGCAGCACCTCTGGGTCTGGTCCCTGCTGGCCAGGCAGGGCCTGGTGGAGCAGTTTGAGGCTGTTTGACTGTCCCTGTCATCAGAAGGTTTACGGATGGTTAATTTATTCTTTATAGCACAGTCATTGATGGCTGTTAAATCACAAATGAGAGCCAATAAAGGGTGAATTGCAGCTGAAATTACACTGTTTATATGACAGCAGAGTGCTGGCTAAAAGATTCATATGCCGCTGATGAAGTACGTTATAAATTTTAATTACCATAGTTTGTACAAATGACATGTTTGAAATGCTATTGAGTAATGTGACCCTGATAATGAAACTATAAAATAAATCATTAACTTTCTGAATGAGCTTTTTTATTTCCATGCTACATGAAGTAAACTTTCCAATTTATTCCATTGCAGTCTTCTTCTGAAAAAAAAAGTGCAGAGAGAAGAGTCACAAACCTCCCCTCCACTCTGAGGGACACTGACAAGCAAAACCAAGGAGGGATGAGTGGAACCACGGTGGAAAGGATGTCAGGAGAGCGGCCAAAGCCAGGCAAAGCCCCTGAAGTGCCTGGTTAATGCCGGGTGATGCCGTGCTCCTGCAGCCACAGCCAGCTTAGCCGAGGGAGCACAGAGATAAGAGCAGGGCTTGAGAACCAGCTCCGAAGAGCCATAAAAATCACAAGCACCGAAGAGAGAAAATCTCCATTAAAGTCAGGCTGTAATTATAACTCGCTCGCTGGCCGGGAGCTCCGCAGCCTGAGCTGCTGGAGAAGGCCCAGCTCTCCCCCGGGAGCTGCCGGGATCTGCCGGAGCTTTGGAGCCAGAGCGAAGGTGCCTGAGCCCCAACAGTTCCACACAGCAGCCCAGATAATTCCCTGGATGGGAGCAACAGCCGAGCTCCAGCCCAGGGAGGGATTTCTCAGGAGCCTCCCTGGGGAAGGAAGTGCAGGCCGGGCACTCACTGACCGTCGGTCTTGCTCCGCTCATCAAGACAAGGGGATGCCTCTAAACCCTCTGGAAGACGCTGGAATCAGGTTGTTACCTTATTATATTGCCATCTATTATTTTTTTAAGGGATACAGGGCATGAAACAAGATGGGAGTGTGCCAGAGGTTCGTTCCCACCCCTCTGCCGAGGGTGTCACCATGTCACCTGCTCCTGTGTGCCCACGCTGACCCATCCCAGAGCAGGAGCAAAGGGCTCCTCCTTCCCCTCAACCTCCTCCAGAAAATCCTCCAGCTCTGGGGCTCTCTGCTCCCTTCGCCAGCACCGCCAGCTTCTTCCTCATCCCCTTGGTTAACCTTTAATTAGGAACTGTTAATCAGGCTGTTCTTTGCCCACCGTGGGTTGGATGTGAGCCTGTCCTGTTCCCCAGCCTCCCCAGGCTGTAAATAAGCAGCGTGCCCGTGTCCCAGGGCAAGCAGACGGTGGCAGCAGGAGTCTCCCAATAGGCAGCTGGGAAAGGAGGGGGAAGGGGCCCCGTGACATTTCCAGCCGTGGGGATGCAGCGGGAGGATGCAGGTCAAGCACCGTGCAGGGGTCGGGATGCAGGAGATGAGGTCATTTATGAGCCGTAACGAGGTTTGTGGTTCTTTGTGCAGACGTAGGGATGGATCTCATCCCTCAAGCCACCAGGGGCTCCGTGGGCAAGGTTTGTCCATGGAAGCTGCGGTGGGTCCTGGCTGGGTGCGTCCCAGCACCCCTAAATCGGGCAGCGTGGGCACTCAGTGCTGCACAGGCCACCGTGGCACAGGCCACAGCCACCCCACCCCTCTCTGCAGGCCTCGCTGGCC
This sequence comes from Oreocharis arfaki, assembly GCA_013398015.1. Lineage (NCBI taxonomy): Eukaryota > Metazoa > Chordata > Aves > Passeriformes > Paramythiidae > Oreocharis > Oreocharis arfaki. The sequence continues at coordinate 14,255 of VZRR01007524.1, forward strand.
CCGGTGTCCTCCCCAGGACTTTAACGCCCGCTTTTGTCTTATCAGCCACACTGGAAATATTCCCAAGCAGGCTGCTCATGCCGCACTACTTACCATTAAAAGAAAGGACCACATTATTGCTGTTATAAACCATTGATTAAGGTTTATAATAGCAATAATCCCCTCGAAATTCATTGTTACTGCAGTTAATGACCAGTTTATTAGAGCGTTAACCATCCTTGGCAATGGGCTGAGTCGTTTAATGCTGGTAACGACCAATTTCTCAAGGGTTATTGCTTAAATAACAAGCCTTTGTTAGATATATGTTCCCCCACCAGATACTGCTCCAGCTGGAACCTTCTCCTGTGAAATAATTGTTAATTATTTCCTCCAAGTTTTGCCACCGTGTCTCAAAGTTTTAGGTGGGAAGCGTTGCTGAGGGCACCGAGTGTCAGAGCTGCTGAGAGCTGAGGCCGGGTGACGTGAGGGGAAGCAGCCAGAGACGCTGGACCCGTCACAGAGGGCTGTGGGAACCGTGCTTGATGAGGTTTTTTCCCTCTTCTGTCACCCGGGAGTGTCCCAGCCCTGGGCACGGCCACCCCCGGAGCACTGCAGAGGCACCGGCTCAAGTCGGGAGCAGGGAGGTGTCCAAGGATGAGCCCCGGGCTCCCAGGCACCGCCACGAGCTAGCCAAGGAGGCTGAGAGACACCAGAGCTCTCCCTCCCCTCTCCTCTTACATTAATTTGATCCAAGCGTTAATGATGTCCTATCGTGTCACGTTAGTCCCGTCCCTCTAACAGCGTTCCCTGGGCCTGACACCAGATGAAAGGTACAGATACGATTACCCTTTAATTGTGTCATATTAGCAAAAATAAACACTGATACAGCACGGGGCTGACACGAAACGATGGCAGATCCCTGGCAACGGGATCGGACTCGCGGCTCCCAGACCCAGCCCGCTGCCAGGCCCAGGTGCTGGCCGGGAAATCGCGGGAGGGGATCTCTGCCCAGGTTTCCATCGCCGCCTCTGTGCTGCCAGATGTGCAGGGAAGCCCCCGGCCCAGCCCCCTCCCCTCCTGGGAGCCGTCACTGGGGGTGGGACGAGGCCGCACTGCCATGATCCACTCACTGCCAGCTCCTCAGCCTCGGCTCCAGCTGCCTCTAACAGGCTTTTGGATTTTGCTATGCAAAAGAGCATCCCCCCATAATTCCCCCAGAAAAATTACATTTCCATAGCAAATTAAATTTCAAGCTTTCCCCTCTCTTGTTAAGAAACACAAAGAAAATCTTGATTTGAGGAATTACTTGAAGCCTGAGCGGCGTTAGGGTTGGTTTTGGTGTTTGCCTCCCTCCTTTTGCTCTTTTGTTCCCACGTTTGTGGGGTCTTTGAGGTGTCATTGGGAAAAAAAATAAGGAAAAGGGAAGGAGGGATTACTCCAAAATCTGTGAGAACTGTAAGTGGTTTTGGCAGTGAGATGCTGATCTTCTCCCACGATGCTTCAGGCTCCTCCAGCCCCTCAGGAGGCAGGAATCTCCCTAAAAGAAATGATAAATACAAAACCTGAAATGTCTTCCCCCTCTCTGGGACAGAATTAGGACTTTCAATCTCCCCCATCAGCCAGAACCCTCGCTGGTGCCAGGCCCCTCTGAGAGGGACCCTGGCTGGGAGAAGCGCGAGGCGCTGCCGCGGCCCCGGTCCAGCCAGGCTGGGTCTGTCTCTGGTCCCTGTCACAACTGCTGCGGGGATTTGTGCGAGCATCCGTGTTATTTTAGAGATAATGTGAGCAGAGTGGAGCATGTCACAGGATAATGGTCTCCTGCTGCTAGGCTGTTCTTGGCATTTATCAAAAAATGACACCAGAGGGAATATGCTCAAGGGAGCCGAGGTGTCGATTCGATGACTGCTATTTCGTGATAAAAGTTAACAGAAATAAAAATGAATTAGTCACAAAACAGCTTATTTATAGCAGTGCCTGGCCCAGGAGGGGATCCCTGGGAAAGGCAGGGCAGTGGCGCTCACATCCCTGGGAGGAACAGGCTGCACCCCAAAAGTGCCCCCAGCCCGAACCAAACGGGGCAGCGTCCCCTGGGTTTCACCCGTTGTCCCTCCTGCTTTGTGCCTCAGCAAATACCCCCCAGACCCTTCTGCACGGTGCTTCCAAAACAAAACACTTCCGTGTTTGGCCTAAAACCAAATATTTTGAGCAAAATGTTTCAGTGTTGCCTGTGTTTATACAGGGCTGTGGGGGTGGGAGCTGGATGGAGCCGGGCCCTGTGCTGGGCTCCGGACAGAGCTGGGATCGTGTGCGGGGCTCTGGATGGAGCTGGGACCCTGCACTGGGCTCCAGACAGAGCTGGGACCCCACAATGGGCTCAGCTGTGGTGATGGAACTCCCAGCCCCAAGGATGCAGCCCGAGTGGGAGCAGGAAGAAAGGGCAGAACAGGGGAAAAAAGGTCAGCCTTTGCTGTAATGGCTAAAAATGTCAGCCATGGGTCTGGTGTTAAATTAATTATCCTGGCTGGAACCATCCATCGTGGGTACTGCAGCAGGTTAAACAGGCAGCTGTCGAAGGAAAAGGGTGGGATCTGCATCTCCACCCCAGCCCATCAGAGGCTCCCGAAGCTCAAGGCTTCCCCTTTATCGGGGCGACCAAATCCATCGGTAATTGGCGCTGGGGCCAAGTTCTGGTGCGTTTCCAGCGGGAAGCTCTGTTTTTGTTATCTCAGCTGTGGGCAGGAGCAGAGCAGGAGGAGGAGGAGGAGGAGGCAGGAGAAGGACGTGGCAGCACCTGGGCTGGCTGGCCCCGCGTGCAGTGGGAAACAACAGGGGCCACAGGGGACACGCCGCTGCTTTCCACCTCCGTGTTATTCCAGCCATAAATCCCGGTGACCAGCTTGAACTTTTCTCAATTGACATGTTTACAAGGGAAGTCCGCATTTGACAGGAAAATTAAGCATATCAATCACTTAACGAGCTCGTTAATGAATGGCTCTCAGATCTCTCTGATTTTGTGCCTGGTAGCACAATTTATTGATCAAGCGCTTTCGGCCGGGCCAGATGTTGCCGTGCCTTGATCCTCCGAGCCGGGCCCTGGGCAGGGTTTAGCGAGGGGTCATTCTCTCCAGCAGACCCCACGTTCCCTTTTCTGTCTCTGTTTTCTCTTCCTTTCTCTCCCTTTTCCCCCACAGAACAAAGGGAGCAGATGCGGGCTCGGGGCCCCTCACACCCGCTCCGACATATGGAAGTGATCTCCTCTGTCTCTGT
>VZRR01007524.1:22500-27780 GCA_013398015.1 Oreocharis arfaki
CACGGATCACTGAGTCCAACTGCTGGCCCTGCACAGGCACCCCAACAATCCCACACTGTGTCCCAGAGCGCTGTCCAAACGCTCCTTGACCTCAGGCATGTTTGGGACCAGGTTGCTGCAAACTGTGACAGGAAACCAAGATTTGTGTCCCTTTTTTCGTCCAATAACCCTTCCTTTGCCGGGCTCGAAGCTGAGCAGCCTCCTGTGCCGTCCCTCCTGGGTGTCAGCCCCAAGCAGGGCTCACCCTAGGGTGCAGCACAGCCCCAGGCAGAGCCTCCCCAGCAGCACCTGCCCCGCGGTGTTGGCGAGCCCGAGCGGGGCCGGAGCAGGCGCTGACAGCGGTGACGGATGAGGCTCCGGAGCCAGGGGCTGCTCTTACACAAACTGCCTTCATCAGCAGCTCGCTGCTCCCATCAGTTAATCTTCCTGCAAACGGTGCTCTCCCGGAGCAGGGGCACGTTTCCTCCCCCAGTCACCTAATCTACCATCTAGTTTATGCACACATGCTCCGAGGGGTTTTTTAGAGATATAGAGATATATATATATATATGCTTTTTTCTGAGCAATCAATCTGTGTGGCGAGGAGCTGCAACTGAATTTAAATACCAGGGTTTTCATTATCTCCAGCACGGGGAAGAGAAAGGGGGGAGAGGGACATTGAAAATAGAGGGGAATAAATTCCAATCCCTTGAACAATATATCTGAAGGTGTGCAGATTTCTGCAGCCTTATGATGCCAAGTGTATTACACCAAATCTTCTCCTGCAGAGGGACTGTATTGGGAGAGGAGATTGCAGAGTGCCTCTGGCTGCAGGTTTGCTGTCCTCCCCCCTGCCTGGCATGCACTGGAGCAGCCTGCAGCGAGTTCATGGGATTTCCAGTGTGTTCCCTTTTAGAGACCCCCAAAGGGCCCTGGGTCCTGTTCTGCCGCGATCTTTGAGCAAACACTGTGCAAGTGGTTCCTTTCCACACCCCAAAGCAGGGTCTGCTGCTGCTTCTGTCAGGTTTTGAATCCCCGTTTCCCTCCCCTGAGGTGCTACAACAGCGTCAGGTGGATTTGCTGGAGCAGGAGTTCCAGAGGGGGAAACATCTTTGCATGGGTTAAAATTTCCAGGGTTGAAAAATCACAAAAAGTGCTCTGAGCTCAGGCAAGTTTCAGGGGAAGCTCCCGGGGAGTCTTTCGCAGAGTCAACAAAAAATCCCAAGTCTGCAAAGTGTGGACAGATCCCAGGAGGACGAGTCCTCTGCTGGGAACATCCTCCTGTGTTTGCTTCTCCCTGCCTCCACCCCCTCTTTGCAGCAGGAGAAGAAATTCAAATTGCACCTAAAAATGTCCCTAATTTGTCCTTTCTCCTCTGTTTCCCCTCCCTGAGGATGGCTTGGCAGCAGGAAGGTACCTGAGGGGCAGCACATGGGTTCCACGTGGGCTCTGGGCCCTGGCTCTGGCAACGCCCCAAGATCTGACATTAAATAAACTTTGCACAGGCAGCAGTGAGGCCCTGGGCAGGAATCACTGCAGGGACCCATCCCTGGGGACAATCCTGCATCCCAGGAGATGCTGCGATGCCAGGGACAGGACCAGGCAGGGCTGGGCCCCCAAAGGAGCACGGCAGGGTCTGCACCGGGCTCTGCACCCCCAGCCCCCGTCCCTCTGCTCCCCCTGCGCCTTCCCCGGCCGCCTCCACACCAAACCTCTCTTTTCCTCCCTCTTTCCCTTTTTTTTTTCCCCTCCTACCAGGGAGAACTGTACAGAGACTGATGGTTTTATTTTACATGAATCACTGATGATCTAACAAATTAATTACCTGCTCCCCCCTTCCCTCCCTCGTGAGGTCACGGAGCCTGGGTGGGGGCCACCCCCCACCCCCCTCGGTGCCATCAGAGCTCCTGCTTTAAAGACCAGAGAAAAAGGTCAAAATTGCCAGTTTAGGTTAAAATCAGATTTAAACGTCTCTTACTAAACACAGAGGCACACAAACTCAATATGTCATCTTTAATGGTTCAGAACAAAGCCTAGAAAAATTGTGTCCCGGCACCCAGGAATTTTATAACCTTTGATATATAGCTTTCATTATTAGCAATAATTCCTGTAACTGCGTCCGGATTCAAGGGAGCACATATTGAATAATAATTCTCCTCGTGTTGATTTGTCCCCATCCCATGGGTGCCCATGCCCTTCATCCTCCTCTTCCTCCTGGGGCACCACCAGCCTTTTGTTGTCTTTTGGCTCCTCTATTTTTGGGTTTGGCCGGCGCCCACTCCTTCCTCCCCCGCTCCTGTCGTGGCGTTAAAATCTGGATACCCAGCCCCGCTCACCTGAGTCACGAGCAGCCCCCAGCTCAGCCGGGACACGCGGACCCCGCCGACAAGAAAAGGCGTTCGCTCCCCTCCGCCTCTTTTCACAGTCAGGCTTCAAGTTCACATGTGAATTTATGCCAGTTTTGACATTAGCAGGAAAAATTAACAGTTCTCACTCACACACACACACACACATACACGGAAAGAAACTTGCACAAAAGAGGTTTTGTGTTTCAAGCAGAATAAATTATAGTGTGATGTTATTAAAACACTTAGTTGTTAAGTTGCCAAGAAAATCCAGTATATTCACACGGACTCGAGGACCTGTCTCCATGCAAAGTAATTAAATTAGATTTATGGGCTGCATTACATCAGTGTTTGATAGTTCATTTTTCCTTTCTTCATATTTTGTCCTGCTTTATTAGAGCATGTGACAGATGGTAAAAATAGTGTGAAGTTTCTTGGCCCTGTGCTAAATCCCCCTTCGGTAGTATATCTCTCTTCTGTCAGTTCTCCCCAGTGATGATAAATTAACCTCTCCTCTTCTATCCCAAGTGTGGCAGTAAAGCACTCTTTGACACAGCACTATCACTTTATCTTAATCTGTGCTGTTCCAGGGGCGGGGTGGGGAAGGAAGCGAGGGGAGATGATGCAATCGCTACCACGAGTTCAGAAAAAAACCAAAAAAAACACCAAAAAAAAAAAAAAAAAAACCAGGGGGAAAAAAAAAATGTGTGTGTGAAGAAAAAGATTTACTGTGTCAAAAAAACCACAGAAAGCCAGGAATAGTGCTGATTTATCGGATCTGCTGTGTGTGTGTATATATATATGTGTGTGTGTGTGTATATATATATGGATGTGTGTGTACACACACGTGTGCATCCCCTGCTTCAGATCTCAGGAGCCCAGCCCTGCCCACGGACATCTCCGGGGGTCCGGCCGCCCTCGCCCATCCCTGCCCTGTCCTCCTCCAGCCAAACCATGGGCAGGGGCTCCTCTCCTGCAGTGCACTGGAGCAGCTCGGGGCAGTCCCCCCCTTATCCCGTCCCCAGCCCTGGCCAGGACCAGGCTCCTGCTCGGCAGGAGGAGCTTTATGGAGAGAGCCCCAGGAGGATTCCGCGGGATTTTGGAGCGCTGGGATAGTGATTAGGTGCAATGAGCTCACGAATTTCCCTCAAGTGAGACAGAGCAGGAGCCACAAGGATTTTCAATCTATCTGGTGGGCAGGCAGAGATGATGAGAGAAGGGAAAACAGGGAATGGGAGGTGTGAGGAGAGAAAGCCCTCCCTGGGAATGCCGTGTGCCCGTGAGGGTGTGACACTGATCGTGTCAGATGTGGCCGCACTCGACACGTGGAGATGTAAAGATCAGAACATCCCTGAATTTAAAGCACGGAGCCCGGTGGAGCCGGGGCCCTGCTCCCTCCAGGTCCCCCCTTCCCCCCAGTGCTGACTCAGAGGGCACAGCCAGGCCCTGCTGCTATTTTGGGAGTGGGAGACCTCGGCTTTCTCCCAAGCTGGGGATGCCCTAATAGAGGAAGGATCTGGAGCAGTGACCACGTGTGGGTGACTCCTCCTCGCTGCCTCTCAGACGCACTTGGCCCTCCGGAGCGGGACGGACACCTCAGCAGTGCCCGAGAATAGCACAGAAATCGGCCTCAAGCATCCCCCAGCTCCACGAACCCGAGCTCCATGTGCTCCCCAGCCCTGCCTGCGATCACCCAGGGGGACAATTTCATGCCAGGGGTTTTTTTAAGCACTTGGCAGGGAAGCCGTGTCAGACAACTTTCCCCTCCGATGGCGTATCCCTCACTGCCTCCATTTAAAAGCCAATTCCTGCCCATCCAGGGACCATTTACTGAATATCTCTCTCTCCTCCTCTGCCAGCTCCCAGCTCCGAGCAGACTGAGGTGCTCAGTCACCCCGACACTGTAATTAAAGACCACGGCCCATCCCTCACGCTGGGACTGTCTCTGCTCTGAGAATCATCCCGCAGCCCTGGGGCAGGACCGGTGGTGGCACAGCCCTGGCACCAGGTCTGGCACAGCCCTGGGGCAGGGCAGGTGATGGCACAGCCCTGGGGCAGGGCAGGTGATGTCACAGCCCTGGCACAGCGGGGTGACCCCGTGTTCCTGCCAGAGGGTCACACAGCGGTGGAACAGCTGGGAGAGCAGGGCTGGGTCCCCCCTCCTGTCACCCCAGGGCTCTCTCTGGGCGCTGGTCCCCAGAGGGGTCAGGTCCAGGCTGCTGCAGGTCCTTGGGGTCTGTCAGAGCAAGACCTTAAAGCCCAGCTATGGAGTTTTTAATTTGCAGATCAATAAGCAGACAATACTAATGACAGTGTCAATGCAGCTCAAAGCCCTCGAGGTGCAGTGGGCTCCTGGAATAATTGGGGAATGGGGAAAACACAGAACCTTCTGTTGGAACACACCTGCAACCCTGGCCCCTTCCCACTTCCCTCTGAACACCCCCTGGTCTGCCAGGACCCAAGGCCAGCCTGGACTGGGGGGAAGAGCTGAAGGGTTTTCTGGTTAAAAAAAAAAAGATAAAGCTTTTAAAAATGGCCATTTCAGGTTAGAAATAAAAGCTGAAGCTCTCCAGTGCTTCCAGACCAGTCCCTTAAAAGGACGACACCGATCCCTTGGCTGCTGTCAGCAGCACAAGTGTATGGAAAGAGCAGCTGGACCGTGGCTCCTGGCAGGGCTGGGACCCCCCAGGGGGTTTCTGGAGCGCTGATGACAGTGGGGTTAGCCCTGTCCCCTGTCCCCTGTCCCCCATCCCCTGTCCCGCTGCAGGGGGGTCAGCAGGCCCTGCCTCCCATGGCACTGGCACCAGCACGGAGTGCGTTTGGCACGGAAAGGGGAACCCCTGGCACCAAACCCTCAGCTGTGCCCGCAGCTCTGCCGGGAGGGACGCGGTGACAGGGGCACAGCGAGGGGTGGCACCACTCTGTGACATAGGGGGGGTCACAGTGAGGGTGGCAC